>CABEEJ010004119.1:28007-46527 GCA_901482245.1 Timema douglasi
GGGGGGGGGGGGGGGGTTCTTCCTAACGCGAATGCGGATACACTTCTTCTAAATTCAACCCTACCAATTCCTAACCCACTAGCTTAATTTAGTACATAAGAGTATAATTAAAACGGGTAGTAAGACGCGGTGCTAAAAATAATAATATTGTGTTGTTTGCTTTTCCCCTCAGCAATAACACATAAGACACACACATACTTGTTGATGACTGGGTGCTAACAGGTAAAAACAATTTCTCATTCAGTCAACCTAGTTCTCAGCGTAGGGTCTTGTTAAAAATTAAGATTTCCAATTTTGGTTTACTCCCACGATTCTGAGGTAAAGTAAAGCTTGAAGAAAATCGACTTCACTTCTGGTTTTTTAAAAGGTTTAGTTTAAATTGTTTTTGTTAGTTTGTGCAATTAATTGAGTTTTGTCACTAATTTGAAATATTAGGTAAGTGTAGATATATTTTTATTTTTGCTATAATATAGGAACATAGATAACTAGTCTTAAGGAACCTCATTCGTAACATATTAGAGGTAAGTGTAAAGAGTACAACATTGGATGAAAAAATCACTATAATTTTGTGATAGCTGCCTTCATTGAGACCAACGTTAAATATAAATGGTACGATGTGACGCACAGAATATCTTCCTCTCTTTTTATCTTAAAATAGAAACATTTACTAAAAACTATTAAGATTTATGAACCGAAATAAATTTTTTATAAACACTTCATCAAAGGGCATAAATGATATAATATACACAGTTAAAGAAACATTGATAAAAAAGGAACATCTTTCTATACCAAAGCGTAAGTTTATAATCACTCAATTACATATTTCAAAATGCTTCTTAAAAATAAATGTGTTTTATTATACCTCAGAAACTATTGGTTTTGTAAAAATAGATTCCAATTAAAATATTTCTATTTTTTAATTTACTACAACTTTAATATGATAGTTATTAGTGTCTAGTATAGTTGTATAGATATGATCCTAAGTGGCAATTTTTGCTTTTTTAAAAAAAATTACCCTCAAAGTAATTTTCACGTTAAAATGAGAAACGCCATGTTGTTTGTAATTTTAAACAGTGCCTGGATATAGTAATAATAAAAATTATTATTATTATTATTAGCACCGCGTCTTACTACCCGTTCGGGTTCTACGCACTTACGCTAATGTGTAATGGTAGGGTGATTGTGAGATGAAATTGAGGTCCTACAGTTTAACGTAGGATCCGAACCACGGTGGAGGCCTGGCATTACATTCATTCACAAGTTGTGGTTAATAAACGTCTTGTCAGAGGTGAAGGAAGGGTTTGGCAATCAGCTAAATCTGTGCCGGAACCGAGGATTGAACCCTGGACCCCCAGAACAGAAGTCTTACACCTTACACCTAAGCAACCAGGTCACCATCTGGATATAGAATGTGATCAAAATAGTTAAAGAAGATTTGAGAAAATATAGATTTAACTCTTTTTTCTAGTGAGTAAACTACCCTTAATTTTATGGTTGGATATCTGATTCCAAAAGCACCTCGGAGGGACCTAGATACACCTAGATACCTAGGTACCTAGATACAACGTTTAAGCCTGATCGGTAAAATAGTTTCGGCTCTAGCTCGAGATGCAGACAGACAGACAGACAGATGACATCACGAAAACCACTTTATGGGTTTCAGGAACTCATGAACCGTCGACTTTAATCAAATCATTGAGCTAGTTTTTTTTAAAAAAAGATCCCAATAATTCTATCTCATGAAGAAGGAGATGAATCAAAACGATTTAGTCAGATTATGAACGTATGGTTTGGTGTATAAATATATGAAAAATGATCTAGTAATATTTTGAACTGTCCTAAAAGTTTCTTTCTCTGGAAAAATGCCTTTATTTTCTTCAATGAACAGTTATACAGACTTATTCTAATAGTAAGATACTTTAGTACAAATACCCGCCTCAGTGACGTAGTTGGTTAACGCGTTAATCGTGTTGAGCTCGACTGCTGAGTACGGGGAGATCGAGGTTCGAATCTCGGTCGGTTGAACTGGGGGTGGTGTTTCCTAAATGGTTTTCCCCTCTCCCTCCACGCAAATGAGGGTTCACTTCCTCTAATGCAACCTACCCCATTCCTAATACATTAGCGCAATTAGTACTTAAAGCGTATAACCCGAACGGGTAGTAAGACGCGGTGCTAAATATTATTATATTATTTAGTACAAATATTATTTGTTGTTAATATTAATATTAATTTACTGTATTGTTTAATGTTATTTTATAGGTATTAAAATAATCTGTCAAAACTCAAAAGTAATTGCTGCAAATGACTTGACGTATAAAACGAACAAGTTGATAAATTAATTTTTTTATCTGTCAGGCTCTTTCAATGAAAATTGAACACCGTAAACTCTAATTAACTCTACATATAATTTTAATCAAATTATAGTTTCGAGATCTTTTTATTTAAAATTTGTCTGTATTAAGTAATTATTTTATAAGCTATTAGTTATAAAATAAAGTTTTTGTGTTAGGTAGATTTTACTTTATGAACTCTAAAGGATTGATTTAAAATTATATTTTACATCATTTTACATCAAAAAAGATTAGGGCCATATTATATCAAATGAATGTACAATACTAGGTTTAAAGCCCACAAACACTAAACACAGTTGGTCAACATTAAATACGGAAAATAATCAGACACAATAACCTCGCATCCAAACCCTACCGCTAACAATCTCCTAACTTCTTAGACAATGACAAAAACTGTTTATATATTAGTTATGTCCTTATTGATCTAGCCTTGTTCTGTGATGTGGACATAAACTATTCACTTGATTACGAATTCCTAGCGTCTGTGTATTATTTAAGAAACGAGCCTTTTTAAAACAAATAGCAAGTTATTGGGAAATCAAATAGTAAAAGTAAAAAGGGCATATGTCCCAATTAACAGGTTTTGACCAAAATACAGTCCAATCTAGTTAGGAAGGAAATTTAATTGTCAGTTATAAAGTAAACAAAAATAGTTTTCATATATTTAAACATATATTTGTGTGATATTCAAATGTCGCTTTTGATAGGTAGTTTAAATAGGCCTACCTAAGAAATTATATTAATAAAGTAATACTATTGTTATTTCAAATTAACATTTCTTATGTAAAATCATCCTTAACCGGCAAAAGCGGAATTTTATTTAACCTAAATCCATTGTTCAACACTTTAGGTAGGAATATAGGAAACGCAAGAAGAGGTAATTGTTTTTACAGTTTTAATAACAGAACATTTTATGGTCAAAATAAATAAAATATTGTTCCAGTAGAAATATAGAGTTTAATTTTCTTAACGTGTTGATATCAACAGATTTTTTAATATCTTTCAAGGGTGTCTTGGAATTTAATTACAACCCCTTTTTTTCATTTAAAATGTTTCTCATCTAATGCTGTTATGCTTATGACAGATATTTAATCACTTTTAGCATCATCGCGTGAAGAAAATTAACTATATTTATACAGGAGCAGGTCTGATACTTATTTTAACCAGAAAAAAATGTTTGCTTTAAAAATTCCAAAATAGCTCTTATCTTTTCTTGCGTCCCTTACACTTCCAGCCTTAACAAAAGTCTTAAGCGCATCGAACTTCAGGACTTAAAAGTTCCTGTTTAGATTTCTGACATTGTCATATATCTTATTCTTTATATAATAGGATTTTCTCCTTTGAAAGGAATGGCATCGGTGATAGGCGGTGTGATGAATGTAATAACTTTAAGTTTGTTTGTAGATCGTGGACTGATATATTGTCAGTTGGCTAAGAAAATACACGTTAGATACGAATAGTAATACTATTTATAATAATACATATTTCTATAGTAAAAATACATATTATTTATAGGTTTGTATATCGTTTGAAATCCAATTAAACCATATATGACATTTTTTTTAACAAGCTTAAACCCAATTCAGTGGTCGAATAGTCTAAGGAGTCACTCTCTCAATATACTTGGTTGCCGATGATTGGGAGTTCAGTGTTCAAATCCTGGTCTGGTGTAATTAGTATGAGTTATCCTAAATGGTTTTCCACTTTCACTTAACGCAAATTCAGATACACTTCCTGTAAAGGCAACCTTCCTCATTCCTAACACATTAGCGTAATCATTGAATATTCCTACAACACTGACGGGTAGTAAGATGCGTACTAAAAAATAATCCATTATCCATCCGGTCGGATATTTAAAACAATGGCATAGGGACGAGTAACGTTTGTCTTAAAGGAAATGTACCAGTATTTGTTTGGGAAAGTGTGGATAATAAGTAAGGGGGGAAAAGATTCTCAGCTTATCCGGCCGGTATTTGGAATTAAGACCCTCCCGTCACCAGTTGGGCAGACTAGACGGCTCTGACATTTAGTCCACGTGACCACCGATGTGTGCTAGTAATGAGTTCTATATTCTAAAATAAGTCGTATGGAACTCCGCACGGACTTTCTAGCTCTATTGTCTAAAAAATGGAGATATTTACTCAAAATTTGTAATATAATAAACACTAGCGAACCTGAGAAAAAATTGCGCTATACATACGTAGAAAATTTTTTGAGTTACGGTTTTTAAATTATATCATTTTATTTTTAAAGAATTAACGTATTCATTTGTATATTTGGACCAATAAAAAATATCGATATTGGGTTCCCATGGGTCAACCCTTCGTATTAAAATTTTGAAGTCCGGTTTAAAAAATTTCACATTTTTTATTAGGGGTTACACATCTGATAGCTATTACATTGCTATTAAATTCCTCATTTATAAATTTTGACCAATAAAATAAGTAAATATTAACTATTGAATCTAACATGATAGAATAGATAATTGGTGTACTAATATTTTCCCTAAGAAGTTGAAAGAAAGAGAACATTCAATATTTGATAGAGCCGCCTCGGTGGCGTATTTGGCTAACGCACTAGTCGTGTCGAGCTCGACTGCTGAGGACGGGGAGATCGAGGTTCGAATCTCGGTCGGGTGAACTGGGGGTGACTTTTCCTAAATGGTTTTCCACTCTCCATCCATGCAAATGCGGGTTCACTTCCTCTAATTCAACCTTCCTAATTCCTAATCCATTAGCGTAATTATTACTTAAAGCGTATAACCCGAACAGGTAGTAAGACCCGATGCTAACTAATAATAATAATAATAATATTTGAGAGACCTATTCATTTCTTACTCTATGGCATTTGAGAATTATTGCGTTAAATCTTAAGGAGTATCTCTTTACAACTTAAGCTCACAAAATTGTATTAATATATTTGCCAATATCTCAGAAACGGTTGTTTCTATAGTAAATATATTTCATTTAAAAGTTTTTAATTTTTAATAATACTACAATTTTGCAATGATAGGTTATTTAGTATCACACATCGTTGCGGAGATACGGACATTAACGCTTTTGTAAAGTACACTAAATTCATTTTCATGGGAAAATGAAAAGAGCCAGTTTATTTATAATACTATTCAACGCCTAGATACGAATTTTAATCATTAACGTCAGAGCTGATTTTGAGAAAACCGATTTTTTCTCTTGTTGCTTTTTATTAAACTCTTTATTTTGGGGTTAAAAAGACACACAGACAAACGTTATTGTAAAGACCACTTTTTACGGTTCAGGGGATCATAACACGTCGACATCCATCAAAATTTCAGGTTAAAGTTTTCTTACGGTCAAAATACTTAACTTTGTTCGAAAAGTTAAAATATATATATATTTTTTTTTTCGTATAGCTTGAAAGTTATTGGTTTGATCAAAATCTATTTCGAAGAAAATATTTGTATTTTAAATATCTCTACATATTTGCAATGATATGTAATTTCATATTTCAAATAGTTGCGGAGATATGATAAAAAAAATGATAATTTTGGCATCAAACTGGAGCCCTTAAAGTCATTTTCCCGAAATATTTAAGATATCCATTTTATAAATGGTTTGAAATAAAATTTAATCAAAATCGTTTGAGCAGATTTTGAGAAAATCCACTTTTTCTCTTTTTTCTCTTGAATAAACTACCCTTAATTTTAGGGTTGGATATTCAATTCCAAAAACTCCTCAGAGAAACCCGATGAAAGCCCTATATATATGTTTTAGCCCAATTGGTAAAATAGTTTAGGCTCTATTCGAAGGTACAGACAGACAGATAGACAGACCGACCGACAAACGGAAATTCAAAAACCACTTTTTCGGATTCAGGGGGTCATGAAACGTCAAGGTTTATCAAAATATCGAGTTCGATTTTTTTGACTATCACAATACTTTATGTACCTGTAAGATAGCGCGAAAGTAGAAATATAGAAAAATAACCAATAAGATTACGTAAAGATGCTGAAAACAAGTCTTCAAAATTTCGATAAATGATCTTAAAATATATATAGAAACTTGTAATTAACGCACACGACTAAATCAAACACGCACGTTACAGATGCAATGAAAATATTTTATCAACTAATTTCCTGCCTTCTGATAAATATAATAATTGATTCACAAATATCTGCTTCAGAAGTAATAGATAGCTACACCCTCCCAACGCAACCCTCTCCAGCCTTAATGCAGTCTCGCCAGCTATGTGTATTATACAACCAGACAAGCAAAGAGGACATCAAGTTAATTGACTATGTCTTATCATTAAAACAATCGTGTTTTGAAAATAATATATCTATTATCATTATTGCATTCATAAAATATTTATGGTATTAAAAATACTTAATCAAGATTGAGACATTCAATTGACTCAGATATGCCTAAAAAGGAATATAAAATGACTAAAAACGCCTGTAAATGAGTCAAAGATGACACAAATTGATGATGAACAGTGTCTATGTATGTGACTAAACAAATAAAGATGAGATGGCATCAGATTCCGGATCCTGGAAATGAATACCGATAAGATGATAAGATATTTACTGGAGCGTACTTACTTCCACGTATTATCCCCAAGGACAAGTAATATCGACCTCCTCCCTGGCCCCCCCTCTCAACCCTCCAACACATACACCCACCAAAACATCAACCATAGCAGAAGCCATTTCAACTGATAGATGAAAGAGAGAGCACGTGATTGAACTACCTAGGGAGGAAATGTGGTTGATTTGTGTGTCTCAGTATATTCGTGTTAAAGAGAAAGATAGAGAGAGCACTCTAAAAATGACACATTTCATTCCATAATACTGAATATGAATCAAGTTATTAAGTATGCGGCAAGCGAAACTCCTTGTAGTTCAGTTGAAAGTAAAACTAGCAAACCCATGCAAAAATCGATCAATACTTAGGTTAAGTCAGTAGCGGTAGTCTTGGGGTAGAGTGCTCGCCTCAGGACCCGATAATCATGGGTTCAAACCCAGCAAGGGTCAACGGATTTTTCTTTAGCGATAAAAATTCGTAGCACAACTTCCTTCGTGGTGGAAGTGAAGCCGTCACGTCGGTCCCGTGTCGATTTAGGCATGTAAAAGAACCCTGGTAGGTGTGTGAAAATATCTTTCCTGGCAAAATTGGTAGGCCCTTTCACTATCGCTCATAGAAAATTCTTGTGTACTGATATAGTCAGTCGGTTGAGGAAGCACACTTTAAATACCTCTCATAAATAAAATAAACTTAGGTTAAAATAGAAAAATTATTAGTCACAATAGATAATAAATATCTTATAATAAATTCTCACACAGGAATATAAGTATATTTTTTCGTAAGATATAGCCTATATTCTATTAACAAAAATTCAATTAATTTAACGACAAATAGCCTCCAAACGAAGATAGGTCCCCAAGCCTCAGCCGTTCCAAAGATGTATCTGGGGGAAGGGAGTAGGTTGCGAGGGGGGTGTTGGTTAAGGTCTCAAAGGTACCCTCCCCCCACCCAGAGATGGGCCCCAGAGCACCAGTGGTTCCATATACACGCGTGGGTGACATTTCGACTATCGATATTAATTATTATGATTTTAATAGCGGTATCACATCTTCAGGTCAACACATTTTTTTACTAACGTCCTCATTTGCCAATTTAGAGCCTTAAAATAGGTCGATATCTGGTCTGACAAAATTTACACTTTCTTATTAAAGAGCTAGACGAACATCAAGACTGTATACTAACAAGTTTTAGAGCTAACGAGGTGACCTGGTGGTTTAGGGGTAAGGTGTCAGACTTCTGTGCTGGCGGCCGGGGTTAAATCCTCGGTCCCGGCACAGATTTATCTGAATACCAAACCCTTCCTTCACCTCTGACAAGATATCTTGTGAATGTGGGGAATGCCAGGCCTCCACCGTGGTTCGGATTCCACGTTAAATTGTAGGTCCTCCATTTCATCTCACAATCACCCTACCATTACACGTTAGCGTAAGTGCGTATAACCCGAACGTGTAGTAAGACGCGGTGCTAATAATAATAATAATAATAATAATAATAATAGAGCTTACGCGATAGACGACTTATTCTAATTAATTCGCTAAGAGGATAGCATGCATAACATAGAGGATAAAACAGACCAGTGGCATGACGAGGATTTTTTTAAAGGTAAGCAGAGCTTGTTAAAACTGTAGGCCTACCTGTGATATTATCATCACTAGGTCTCCTATTTGACCAATCACGCATAGGCTCTGCTCTACACACCTCACACGGGAATATATTTTCGTTGACACATGGCTAATGGGTGTTGAACACACAACAATTACAATATATATATATATATACATGTATGCGTGTTATGGCTACATTATTCGTATCCCAGTAGTGGAAAGATTAGCCAGTACTAATATCCAGGGGACTCACGAATGTACTAGTCGTACATCCTTCCCGTGGAGGCTCTTTTCATGTCCCGATGAGATAAGGCTGATAGGGAGTTTGGGGGTGATGGATAGTATGAGGGTGAATGAGAGTATGAGGGTGAATGAGAGTATGAGGGGGAATGAGAGTATGAGGGTGATGGAGAGTATTATGGTGATAGAAAGTTTGAGAGTGATAAAAAGTATGAGGGTGATGGTGAGTATGAGGGTGATGGTGAGAATGAGGGTTGAACCCTCCTTAGCAAAAATAAACTGCAATAAGAGGTCCAAATTAATAACATCAAAAAGGGCAGAAAAAAGGGCAATAGGAGTGAGTAGCTGGAGTTCTTGTTTTGAAGGTCTGAGTCGAAACTCAGAGCACGCAACTCACACCGGTTACGGGAATGATATGTTGACGGTCGTCCTCAAAGACAATTATATAATTATATATATATATATAATTTTATATATATATATATATATATGAATCACAAAGAAAAATATAAGAAAACACATATATGACTTAAGGGTATTATCACTATTTTTGACATTAAGGAAGACTTGAAGTTCCATTGTTGGTATTTATTCATAAAAAAATAATTTAATATATAAGTATAAGAATAGGAATAAGTTTGAACACTATATATATATAGAGATATTAATAAATCAAAGTGATAGTCGAGTTGGCAAACAAATAGTAATTTTTTTAAAATTTAGAATGATTGATGTAAAAAATATATCAAAGATAGATGCAGTTTTACACTCAAAACAGCTGCATCAGAAAAGAACAATAATAATTAAATCATTTCTTTCCACACGGAACAAACTAGTAAAGTTACGCGACCCTCGTAAAAAATATCAGATACAAAATCTATCTCCATTATTTACAAAGGTGAGTTCTCAAACTTCCCTCATCTTCTCTAAATCCTCTCTACACATTCCCATTATACACAAAATCCTAACTAAATTGCACAATCATAATAAGTTCAATAGATATTCTCAAGAATGAATTTTAAACTACAAGTGAAAACTGTTTTGTTATATTTATAGATGACAAAACCAAAATTGGTTGCAAAATATGAATATTATCCCTAATTATAAATTTTCTTCCGTCTTACAATCAGATCAGAATTTATATCCCCAAACTAATCGATCTCCGCAAAAATAATCTAAGTATCGACATCTTCAATAGTAAATTAAGTATCGATATCCATATAATAATATATTTTTTCATACGTGATAAAATTCAACATCGATCTAAGATCTAAATGCATTATAAATTTCACATTGCAAAATTAATAATATATTGCCGAAACAAGAATTTTGAAAAGTTAAATATATAAATAAATAATTAATAGTGATGAAGTAATACTAAGCCAAAAAAGAAATTTGTTTTTACATTTTATCTATCTGAAGCCTTAGCTTCTTACTCCTCCATTCAAGCTAAGTACAAGAGTGCTGACAAGCTGTCCCGCCGGCACTATATATACAAAAACCCAGATAACATTAGAGAACAGGATACATGGTGGGGGAATACATATGAATCACCAAGGGGGGTAATGCGCGTTACAACAATAACTTCTACTATATACTCCAAACAACTGGAACCTTCTAGATTATAGTAGAACAACCTCTCTTCACAGCTTAAACTCTTTGGAACGCCTTTGGTTGTGTGGCGCACTCTAGTGGGCACCGTTCGAACCTTGATGGTAGTGGCTAGTCTATCTCGTGGCCCGGCTATGCTCGGTGGTGTATTTGTTTTTCTCTCCTGCTCGTAGTCCAATACCCAGGGTCGGTGAAACGGGGTAAGTTGTATATTTTCCTGACTCGACTCCCCTATGCCTGTATCCAAATGCTACAGGCTGATAGTGAGTATGAGAGTGTGGAACCGGTGGAGACACTTAAACCTAACTTAAGCCAAATTAACAAAACTTTGGAGACCATGTGAATTGTTCCCCTTTCAAGAAAAATACCCAAGCTACCAGCCGGGAATCGAACCTGAAACCCCTAATCTCGTAGCACTGGGGTTGCCGTGTCCAATATGTTAATTCACTCATTAGCGAAATTTAATAAACTAAATCTTCTTCACTACATTGGACTCTTTTGAGGATCAACCCCAGAATTCAGAGATATACTTCATTCACAGTAGGAGTTTACCTCTGAAAGGTCTTTTTTCCTACCAATATCCTACTATATAATAAATTTCTTGTAGGGAAAAAGGCCTTTCAGAGGTAAACTCCTACCGTGAACGAACTTTATGTATGTAGATGTGTTGAATTAAAGTGTCAAGTGAATATAGACACGCAGGCTGCAAATAATTGTAATTACATCGTTGTCCCTTTGGAGGGGAATACAATTAAAATACTATAAATTTTAGCATTAGCTACATGTGAAGATACATTAAACATCCAAAACATCGACTTACCTCTTTTCACCAAGGCTGTAAGCACGGAACCAACGACCGACACGACCTATCCGAGAACAACAACACACCATGAGCGATAAAACTGGTCCATCTTATCATAGAAGCGCGAGCTCAAGCAAAGAACTTGGGAAGAGAAGAGGTGACTCCCGTCCCAAAATTCCAAAGAGAATAATTGTTCGAGAAGATTGGAGAAGCATGGAGTCGCGTATGTATCCTTCCCCTTGTTTGTTTCGCTTTAGTTTCTCTCTCCCCCGCCCCCTGCTGTTCTGTCGTTCCGTGTTCTATGAGTTGTGTAAAATCATATAAAAGACTTGCAGTGAAAAATGAAGAGCACTCTTGGACATGCTTTGGGAATAGTAGGACGAGGCTAAGGCTTCGGTCATCATTAGCATATTGTAAGCACAAATTCTATTTCGGCGTAATAATGTATTGTTCTTCTAAATTAAATTTCGGCAGATGTTGGTTTTTTGTTTAGATTATTTTAAATATATATATAAATGTCCACTCAGGGACATGAGTGAGGTCTTGTAGGAAGAAGCGGAGGCTTCAGATATTTATTTATATTCCAAATTAAATATCTTTTGAACTTAAGATAAATTTTGTGAATCATGGCAAGTTAAGTAAGGAAGATGAGAAACTTTGAAACGAGTAATAAGAAGTAAATATTGGTTATTTACGTTAAAGTCTTATGAGACAGATAGTAAATATCAAATATCATGACTTGTGTATATATATGTATATATATATATATATATACACAAGTAAATTAAAACTTCTCATTGATAAATTCTCTATATTGTATACTTTTGTTCTATTGTGATCTTAGAGATTTTTCATTTTATTAATGTTTTGGAGTTCTCTAGTAGTTTATTATTCTTATAATAAATTCATATATAACTTAATAAACAATCTCACGGACTTCTCAATTTTATTCATTAATTTATATGTAATCAATACCCTTAGATAGCACTTCCCAATCTTTAATTTTTTTTTTTTTGGGTAAATAAGATATTAATTAAGAGTTTATTTTTCTTGAAGCTGACCTTCTGGTTCTTCCCGCAATCGGGGTGGGTTGCGTGTCTGAGTACACTTGATACACCCAGGTTTTCAATATTTTATAACTCAAACGACTCACTCTTATCGCCAATTCTCGATTATTATTTTGTATTTATCGAACCCCAACTTGATAGTTATTGTTTCAATCTAGTTACGGTTCAAAATTAGTCGAAAAATAACAACTGAAAACAAACTTCGGTGGCCACGTGGTCTAACGTGCTAATCTTGTGTTGTACTAGATCAGGGTTCGGCAAACTGCTGCCCACGGGCCACATGCAGCTTTTTGACCCGTTTTTGCTGCTCTTCTCTATAACGTTAAATAATTTATTTATTTTTTAAATTCACAATTTAGTAAAGATAAAAAATTCGCACAACTGGTTCCATCTATTCCACCGACATTCAACGAACATCGCACGCGTCGCGTTTGTGCTTTGTTGTTGTTGATCTGTGATGGTGATTATGTGTCAATCAAGTCAAGTGATTAAGCTTTAAAATGTCTACCAATATAAAACAAAGAAAATTGAGTGAGGATAATTTTGAATTTAGGCCAGAGTGGACTCAAAATTTGGCGTTTGTATGAAATTAAGATGGATTCCCGACGTGTCTTATCTGCAAAGTAAAAATGTCAATACCAAGAGGACACCAATTGTACCATTGATTACGAATCTTTCGCAGATGCAATAAAAAAAATGAATGAATCACTCAAAAAAAGAAAAAATTAAGGAGTTAAGAGATTATAAAGCTACTTGGTCGTTTTTAATAAAGCTATTTGAATCAGAAATAAATAATCTTCAATTTTCAGTATTTTCTGGCTGATTTTGAAAACCAGTTATTGGATCTCAAATCAAAAGTGTTGTGGAGTAAAACATTTAAGACTCTCGATGAAACTCTGGAAAGTCTCCAAAGAGGACAAATCCTGGTATCTACTCAACATAAATGGTCTGAATTATCAAGATTAAAACGGCGTGATCAAGTGATTTTCAATACTTGGAACAGTCTGCCAGAGTCGTATTGACTGTTAAAAATATACGCACTGTAAATGTTGACCTTCTTTGGATCAAGATATTATTGTGAACTTGCTCAAAAGTGAACTAAGAAGCTGCTTTCACAAAGAGAGTCTTAAATTGCGCCTTCAACTAAAAATTAACTACGCACCAGATCTCGCTCAGTTATGTAACGAAATGCTGGGTCAGATTTCACATTAATTTGTTTGGTTGTGTCACAAAATCTAAAGCTATAGCCAACAATAAAATCAAGTACGTTACTATCTACCTAGTATAACCACTTTAATTAAAGCTGTTTGTTTATGATTAGGCTTAAATACATGTGATTCATTCTATAACAAATGCATGTTTTAATAAAACTTATCAATCATATAAGTAAAATGTATGAGTGGCTCTCTGAATTTCATAAATTTTCTAAAATTCAAAAAGGTGTTTTTTCCCCCAAATAAGGTTACTGACCCTGGACTAGACCACCAAGGACTGGGATATTTGGGTTCGATCCCGGTTTTATGCACTGAGACTGGTTTTCCTAAATATTTTTCCACTTTTTCTTCAAGCAAATTCGGGTGAATTCCCACTAAATTAAGCCTTCTTAATCCCTAACCAATTAATGTAATTAGATTAGTACATAGGCGTACAACCTGAATAGGTAGTAAGACGCGGTGCTAAGAAAAACTCACCTGAATATGAATATCTAAGAGGGGAACTATGGCTTGGAGTGCTAATGCTCTTCCACTAAACTATCCAGGACTCGTCCCATGCTCAGGTTAATTATTCACTCATAGCTTAAGGTAGAGTCTGTGATGGACGTGTGTATATTGTCAAATAATAATGGGCTATCGGATAACACAGCCACCAGTGACTGGTGGGTGTGACGGCTTTGTACTGCCGTTTAGTACAAACATTGTGCAAGGAAGTAAGGGAAAGCTTGTTCTAATTAATGTAAATGATCAGCGAAACTAACCAGACGGAAAGGATCATTAGTTAATGATGTAGGGCGTATTAAAGATTAATATTAGTAGATTTGAAAAAAAAAAAAGTAAATGCAGGGTGAGGCATTTGAGTTGAGACACCAGAATAGGCCTATCCCAAAAACGAAGCATTTTAGAACAAATTATTTGAACAAAAGTTTTTTTTGTTTTTTAGCGGGAAAGAAAATAGCACTAGTTACTGTATTTTTAATTTAGTGGACGTCTTCACGGCTATTTCTAGGTCAACATTTTACTATAGTGAAAACCTCTAAATTTTGTAATGGAATTTTATTTTACACAAAAAACAAACAACTGTAGCCTGATCATTTTGATTTAACGATTGATTTAAAAATATTTTAATTTGTATTTCCTTATACAAATTTTTATTCGAGAATTTTTTTACTACATTATGCTATCCCTTATAATGTTAAATTCAATATAATTTTTAAAATTACTTTAGTAAATGATCACAATGATGAACTTTAAGCTCAATACACTTTTCAATTCGCTTTATAAAAGAATGATGAGCACGTAGTAAATTCTCACTCTAAATATTTCTCCAAACATTTCTAATGCGCTGTTTCATTAATGTTTCTGTTTTCTGGTTTGGTTGATGGTGTTTGATACACTTTTGATTAAAGATGACCTCATAAAAATAATCCGGAGATGTGATGAGATATTTTGAACATTTACCAAATTAGTTCTATAAATATTGTATTTAACGTAATAAGGAATAAAATAATTTATAGAAAAATCCATGAATAAAAATTCTTATATAAAATACAAGTTAAAATAATTTAAAACAAATTATGTAAAATGAAAAATATCAAGCAAAATTAGTAATTTTTTTGTGTAAAATAAAATGCCACTAAAGATTAGAGGTTTTCTTTTAAAAAACAAAGTTGCATTTGAAATAGCCTCGAAGACATTGACCAAATAAAACTTCGCTCTTTTCCCCTCAAAAACCAATAAATTTTGTTTTGAAATTTTTTTTTCTTCAGATATTTGGATGTTTCAACTTAAATGTTTTAACTTGTATATAATATTTTATGCCAATTTCAGAAATGTCATTATACCCTTCCAATCACGTACCGTTATTTTACAAATCACTTTAAAGCTGGTGTCAGCATTTGAATGTATCAAGTTAGGATTGAATTATTGAATTTGTAGATTAAATCTCCACATGTTGGAAACACGTCTTCCTTCAGTAGTTTGTTTCGTGACCTTGATATAAATCAGTTAACAGTTTTAACAATGTGACGTCAGTTTATTTTATAAATTTTAATGTCAAACTCATGATAAAAAAAAGTGTGTAAAACTAGTTTATGATAGTGTTATAAACATGTATGTAAATATAAATGTATGTTTTGTTATAATTTACATCCCTAAATTATATTAAAACTATCAAACAAATTGTGGGAATTCAATTTTTCTTTTTTGATTTTTGAAGAAACCTGAGGTGATGGATCTAAATGGGAATACTTTTTAAATGAGCATTAAAAAGTATTAAAATAATACACTTTACTTAGAAAACATCTGTTAAATATGTTCAGAATTGCACTTGGGGTCGAATCAATGTCCCCCGAGCATGGAATCGATTCCTTCCTACCTACCCCCTTTTAGTCTAGGTGGTGGGCTGAGTTTTCAATCACACCCGTATTGATCAATCCGTATTCAAGCTGACTTTGTCTAAAACTCAGGTACAGTCTGATTCAGAAAAGGAGGAACCTTTTTTTTTGACATTTATAAAAATTATTAAAACAACTATCATTTAACGGCATTGCCTACTTGATGAATTTGAAGATTTTTGCGTAGCGGGTTGCATTTTAACGTGTTGGAGGGGGATATAGAGGGGGAGAGGACGCCGTGAGAAAAGATAAGTGCTTTTAGATTTTTTATAGCAATTTTTTTTGTCAGAATAAATAAAATATTGCTCTAGTAGAAATATAGAATTTAATTTCCCTCACATGGTGAAACCAACCGAAATATATGTCATGAGCATAGATGGAATAAATTATAAACTTTTTAAATTACGAGAAAAAAACTACCATGTTTTGCTATAAAAACTGCAAAATTACTAAACTTTTTCGCGTCCCTTTCCACCCACGTTACTATCACACTATCACACTTAGATACCAATGTAAAAAAAATAGAAAGTCTGTGAATAAAATTCATATTTCAACCTGTAAGGCCTTTTATTTACCTGCTGATAACAAATTTCCTCTTCCCCTCACGAGTATAAACACTCGCTATACTATTTGTGCCTGAACAGCTTTGATTGGCATTTCAAAGTCATATTTATTTTGTTACCTATTGTAAATATACATATGCTTTGACCTACATTTTTAATTTACATCCTGGCAGGAATATTTCTATAGGCATTTTTTTTAGATAAACTAAATAATCTAAATTGTAGAGAATCTACAAAGAAATACGCTTTAAAATAAAAATTATTTCAAGATAAAACAATTTTGGCACAATGTAATATTTAAAAAATTATTTAAGATTTTCAATTTTTGTTTCAATGTTTAATACTTGAAACTAAACAAATATATATATATATTAGCACCGCGTCTTACTACCCGTTCGGGTTACACGCTTCAAGTACTAATTACTCTAATGGATTAGGACTTGGGAAGGTTAAATTAGAGGAAGTGAACCCGTATTTGCGTGGAGGGAGAGTGGAAAACCATTTAGGAAAAACCACCCCAGTTCACCCGACCGAGATTTGAACCTCAATCACCCCGTCTTCAGCAGTCGAGATTCAACACGACAAGCGCGTTAGCCAACTACGCCACCGAGGCGGGTCTAACCAAATAAAACATAAATATTTGTAATAACGTATTAACATGGGAAATCCTATCTTGAATTGATGTGACGCCACCGGAAGAAAACTTAAAGCGATGTGATCTGTAATTAATGTCACTTTTCACAGATACAGTAGAAACTTATTTTTCAGAATTTGATGGAACCAACACGGATAACCAAGGTTCCAGGTAATCTGTTATTTTATGAATTTTTTATTCTTATGTAGATAAAATATTTGACACACTCAATTGAATATCACGGAAATAAAATAATGGTTTAAATTTTGATATAATATGAGGAATAAGATTTTTTTTTGTTATGAATAAAGACAAAAATGACTTTGATATTTTTTTTTAATGAGAGAAGATATTTAAAACATAAAGCTCATACATTTTTATTTTCAAGTCATTGTAATTATTAGAGTTTTTAATAACTATTTATACAGTTTTTACTTTCTCGCTATCTTACAGTTAGAGAAAGTATTGTGATCGTAAAAANAACTAGACATTTTTATGAATCTTGACGTTTCATGACCCCCCGAAACAGAAAATTGTTTTTTGAATTTCCGTTTGTATGTCTGTACCTCCGACTAGAGCCTAAACTATTTTAACGATCGGGCTAAAACTTGGTACTTAAGGTTTTAATAAGGTTTCGCGGAGGTATTTTTGGAATTGGTTATCTAACCCTAAACTTAAGGGTAGTCACTAATGTCAACCTATTTGGAAATAATTACTTGCTTAGAAATAATATATTATCAATAACTATTTCCGAATAGACATAAGTTACTTTCAACCCATGTTTAGAATAAATAAACTTATTTAAGCTGTCAACATCTCTCCTGCCGTGGATAGGGTATAGATGTAACTTTTAATAGATATTATCAAAAGTTATAATATAACATTGTTAATTTAGTATAATGTCATCAATTTGTCTGTACATTTTTTGTTATTTTTTAAACGCCTGTTCTATGAAAATTGGAGTGTAGATTGCCAGGGACACTGTTTAAAACAAGAGGACTATATTCATGACGAGGCCAAACGGATGTTGCCTTTATTCATTAAACGTGACTTATTATCGGTTCTAACAAGAATATTTTGAAAATGATAATTTTTATAGCCCATGTCACCATAGAGGAAAACAGCATCGTAAAATATGTCCACAGAGAAAAGTGTTTATTTTCTTAACGTGACGAGTAACCTATATTTTTTAAATAGAAGGTAAAATAAAAATAGAAAATTAGACAGGCGGTACTTCACCTTGATGCTATTTTTAGTAGAATTCTGGGTAAGAGGAAACTTTTAGAAAACACACAAAAAAATTCGGGTCAAACTTAAAATCATTCAACTTTCTCATTAGTAGTGTTATTTTTATGTGTATTTCAATTATCTATCTAAAATAACAGCTGCATATCATATGACGTGATGGTTGAAGACGTATTTATATTAAGTAAGGCTTTCTATCCAAAGTTTCAACACCAGCTCCCCCCCCCCCCC
>CABEEJ010004119.1:46716-69747 GCA_901482245.1 Timema douglasi
AACCCTTCCTTCACCTCTGACAATACATCTTGTGAGTGTGGGGAATGCCAGGCCTCCACCGTGGTTCGGATTCCACGTTAAACTGTAGGTCCTCCATTTCATCTCACAATCACCCTACCATTACACATTAGCGTAAGTGCGTATAGCCCGAACGGGTAGTAAGACGCGGTGCTAATAATAATAATAACACATAAGGAATCGTAAGCTGTGTCATTACCCTCACACCCTATATCTTACGTAATTTGTTACGATTTGGTAAATTAGATTATTTAAACGTTTAATTATTCTTAGAAATAAGAAATGGAATTGAAACGAGGGATATGAAATTTTAGAAAACTTTTATTGCAGTAAGTAAATGAAATATAAGTGAGATTAAAAAAAAGATTAACATCGCGTCTTAATAAAATTCGGGCTATGTGCTGAAATTTTATAATTAATATATTTATTATCTGATGAAAAATGTGTTTAAGAGTTTGACTCACCATACACTATGTTAAAAAAATGATTCGCAAACCCCCTCCCCATTTATCCTTAGTAAGAACATAGTGAGCCCCCACCACTACCCCAAAATCTTTTACGTAATATAAGGATGTCCTCTTTGTATACTCGTATATAGAGTATATGATAATTGTTATACTAGCGTTTCAACTGTCAAAGTTTCATGCTATTTGAATCGGACTGTACGGTCGTTGGACTCATTGACGCCATGTTTGACTTAAAAGTAAACAGTCCCTGCTGTGATCCCGTAAAGTGCCAATGTACATCTTCATTATAGTACTCTACTATAAAATTAGGAACCATTCCGTAATAAATCTAAACTTCTATTTCCTAGTTAAATAAAGAAAAATAGTTGTTAGTTATTGTGTGCTATCCTTCTCGTAATCTGTATGCTTAAATTTGCTGCATAAATTAAATATATCTATGTGTTTGTATTATTTGAGTTTTTTCAATTCATTATACATAACACTTATTAGCTATATATTCTTAATAAAATTGTCTAAAACCATTTATGACCATGATCAAACATTTTCACAAACTTACAAAAATAATACGGTAATTTTTCTATTTTTCGGGAATGTATGAGTGAACTATTTTTTAGTATCTTAACGAGCCATACATTAATGGAATTTGATAAAAAAAATAATCAGAAGAACAATTTTCAAACAATATGATTGTGTTTATTTTTTTCCAGATAGTGGATACTTAAGTTTTATGTCTTAGCATTTATAACTTTTTTTTATAGCAAAACGTCTTACTACCCTTTCAGTTTATACACTTAGGTACTAATCACGATCGTGGTTTTAGGAATTAAGAAGGTTATATTAGGAGAAGTCCACGCGATTTTGCGTGGGAAACTACTTAGGAAAACCACCCTCAGTACACATGACCGAGAATCGAACCTCAACCTCCCCGTCATCGGCAGTCTAGTCTAACACGAGTGGTCACCGAAGCGGGTGTCTAATAATTAATTAAACGTAGAGAGGCAAGATATAAATTTTCTTAAATACTAAATACTGTTAATACATAAGTTAAAGTTTGATATTTATCATGTTGAATACAAAATAATATTGAATTACGTTTACAACCATTATAATAGTAGGCCTATATTTGTTTAACACTAAGTGTTACAACCCATTCGGGGTATAAGCTTAATTAATAATTATGGTAATTGTTTTAGGGATTCGGAAGGTTGAATTCAGAGGTTGTGTACCCGCATTTTCTTAGTCAAATAGTGGAAACCAATTAAGAAAATATATCAATACAGTCATCCAGGTTCGAACCATGATCTCGCCATCATAATCGTTCAAGTCTAATTCGAGAGTAACTTCCTAGACCATGCGGTCACCGAAATTGGTTATTCTCTTTTAAAATAATGGCATATTAAATATAGTATTAATTTGTTTTATGTATAACTTGATCACCATGGAAAAATCATCTTCAAATCCAAAGAGAAATCGTAAGACTATAGAAACGATAAGAACTTGGAGGTTTGCTGTGCCATTCCATTCTGGTCGCTTTATAAAGTCTGATCACCGTAGGAATTGTTTTCTGAAAGGCCTTTTTCCTTACCAGAAGTCTATTATATAGTAGGATACTGGTAGGAAAAAAGACCTTTCAAATAGTAATTCCTACCGTGAATGGGAGTATATTTAATTTCGCTCCGCGCTTTAGGTGTGCTAAGTCTGACTATGAAACTAGCCCCATGACATGGTGCAAAAACTATTAATTAAGGGTACCAGATCAACTAAATTTTAAACAATTTCCTTACAGGTCCCACCAATTATTGGAGTGTCATTTTTATGAGTTACCAGCTACTCTTTATTAAATTTATATCTGTAAGTGTCCATCTCTCTTCTTCCCCTTAAAATAATTGTAGCCTGCTTCGGTTTTCGCACGGTCTAACACGCTAATACATCAGTAGACTAGACTGCCAATGATGGGGAGATTGAGGTTCGAATCTCACTCAGGTGTACTGAGGGTGTTTTTTCCAAACTGTTTCTCCAATCTTCCTCCACAATAATATAATCCCTAAAATAATTAATGAGTACATAAACGTGCAACCCAAGCAGATACTATAGGACGCGATGATAAATAAAGTCGAGATTAAAATATAGTTTGATACTACAGAGGAGGTCCCTTTTAACGTTATCTCTCGATGACCCTAACTTTCATGTGGCTTAATCTAGAGGTATGATATGGTCCACCATTTCCCCTGGTGGAAGTTCTGCCATTAGCATGAGTTGTGTTGGTAGCACTGTCATAAAACATGTTATTCCCTCCCCACCTTTAACCTTTTACATAAAACATGGTGCACACACTCTTCAGGACCCGAACCCCCGACCCCGTTATAACCTACCGCAACTCCCCTAACCATAAAAAACAAACCAATGGGTTTTCATTAGTGTTTGAACTGCAACGAGAATCTAGAGGTTGTTAATGGCCTCCACGGTGTTTCTGGATCGTTTCGATGATCGTAACAAACCACCACTACTCTCGATGGTTCAATGGTTCTGATGGTTGGTTGGTGTTAATGGAGTGCTTTTTGTAAATCAGGTTACTGGCTAGGGGGTTGAACCTAATTTACACAGTATATTTAATTTATTTGAAAAAAAACAACAAAAACACTTCTGTAGACATATGGTCTAATGCGTTGGTCTCGCGATAAACTAGATTACCGATGAGTGAGTGGGATTGTAGCTCAAATACCGGTCGGGTGCGCTGAGTGTGTTTTTTTTCCTCAAATGGTATTTTCCACTCTACCTAGACGCGTATTCGGGTACACTTCTCTCTAAATGCAATGTTGTTCATGCCTAACACATTAGCATGATTAGTAGATTCACTAATAAACTGAATGGATAGTAAAACGTGATGCTAAAATAAATAATTAAAAAAGAATTTATAAAATATCTGATTTATTTCAAAACTATGGGATCGTGAAAGTTGGTCGTAATGAAAATTGAGTCGTGGTTCTAAAAGTTTGGGAATCGCTTTACTACAGAAATTATTTTATTATTATTTTGGAAAAAAAAAAGTTGTTGGTCATAAAAACTTTCAAAAATACTTACCTTAAGGTTGGAGTGTAGGGAATACGAGCTAAGGGCAGAATTTTTACGTTTTTTTTATCAAAATATTATTCTTGGTCAACATAAATATAATAATTCTCCATTAGAAACAAAGAATTTAATTTTCTTTACGTGGTGATATTAACAGTTATTGACTATCTTTCAAGGGTGTCCTGGAATTTATTGACAACTTTTTCTATTCATTTAAAAAGTTTATTATCTAATAACTGTTAATATAACAGTGGGAAGAAACTTAAACTTCATCTTTCTACTGGATCAATACTTTTTCATTTTGTCCAAAAATAGTTTTTATATAAAAACTGCCAAAACACCGTCCTTTTATCGCGCCCCCTACACTCCCACAATAATTCACGTTTCCTTAGGAATGTCGACTTCTGAGACTTTGGCCACTTCTCACCAGCCAGTTATTACAACTTGTAATACACTTAAGACACAGTTTGTTTCGAACTAAAATAACACTAATGCTTCTCTTACGAACTGGATAAAATCTCCCTTGGAAGTGGAGGAGGATTAAGGGATGGCTTAGGTCTCCGTGGGGTTGAGATGCTAGTCTCACCCCCTACTCCCCCGGTCCCCTAAGTGGCGTTAATGGTCATGTTAAGTCTTGCTTTACTAGTTTGTTAATCTTCAAACATCCCCCAACGCTTTCCTCCACTCTGGGTGATAGAATAATGGTCCATATTATCACAGGAAGCTTGAAGCCATCATTAGTAGCCGAGTGGTAAGGGAGGCCAACTTTTTGTTAAAGTAATTCTGGTTAAATACTAGTGTCTGCCTGTTACCCAGATAGTGGATACGTTTATTATTAATTGCTTTTTTTATTATTAGCACCGCGTCTTACTACCCGTTCGGGCTATACGCACTTACGCTAATGTGTAATGGTAGGGTGATTGTGAGATGAAATGGAGGACCTACAGTTTAACGTGGAATTCGAGCCACGGTGGAGGCCTGGCATTCCTCACATTCACAAGATGTCTTGTCAGAGGGGAAGGAAGGGTTTGGTAATCAGTTAAATCTTTGCCGGGACCGAGTATTATTATTAATTGTTGCTGTTCTAAGCTATTATTTGAGGTATTTGACTTCTTTTTCTGAACCGACTGATACTATAAACACACAGCATCCAGCGCCTGGTTTTTGATTTATAATTTTAAAAGGGTGAACCTAACATTTCAACAATGATACAATTCTCGGCCATGCTGGGAATCCAACCCGGGACTTTTAGTTCAATAGGCCGACATTCTACTTACCTAGATAAGGCATTAAGGCCATGTCCTAAGTTAAGTTAGTTTGTAAGATGAAGTGTACTCTGATTATATTTATCAACATTGTTTGTAGTTAGATGAACAGCTTAAGTCCCTGGTTGAATATTGAATAATATTTATAATACTTTCAATTTAGTATATTAAAAGTTTTATGTTTGTTTTCTTTTATTTATTTTTTTGTCAAGGAGCCTAACTTTTCATTCAGGTGATTCATATTAAACAACTACACTAATGTGCCTGGTTTAAGAAATGGGAAAGGTTGATATTAGAGAAAATATACTTTCTTTTGTGTAGAAAACAATTTAGTAAAAACTAATCTCAATACACTTAAACGGGATTCGAACTTGAATTTACCCGTCATCTGCAGTGAGGTATCTAATGATGAGTTTATTTACCCTAAATGTATGTATTTAAATATAAAATAAAAACAGTTACTTCAATAGATCCACTATTTAATTTAAATAAATAATTTGTAATACAACTTCATACGTCAACAATTTTTGGGGTAGAAGATAGTTTTGGTTAAAATTTTATTTGGTTTAAATAAAAGGAGCTAATATCCCAAGACAAACCTGTAAATAACTTAATAAAATATTAAAATATTTACAAACAGAGCCACGGCAAATTAGATCATTCTAATAATATTTCAATTACGGGTTATCTTCTTGGGTAAATTATCTATATCAGCTATGAACATTTGTTTTATACATATCTTAACACACGAATAGATAAAAATAAGCTCCATTGATTTACAACCTCTATCATGGATTATGATATATATCTTAAAGTATGAAGAGTTTTGTTTTCTATTTTTCTATCTCATTATTTGAATGTATGCCACTTTTAACCAATGGGTTAATGTGTTAATATTCTGATTAGCTTAGTCATATAATTTATCTTTTTTTTAAATCTCATTCAATATTCCATTATTGATTTTTTATATTGCTTGAAAGAGTAGGTGTTAAGAGGATAAGTACTCGAACATATTATTATTATTATTATTAGCACCGCGTCTTACTATCCGTTCGGATAATACGCACTTACGCTAATGTGTAATGGTAGGGTGATTGTGAGAAGAAATGGAGGACCTACAGTTTAACGTGGAATCCGAACCACGGTGGAGGCCTGGCATTCCCCACATTCACATGATGTCTTGTCAGAGGTGAAGGAAGGGTTTGGCAATCAGATAAATCTGTGCCGGGACCGAGGATTGAACATTATACTTTCCCCCGCTTTCCCTCAATCCGTCCCAAACTTAAAAATAACTATATGGCAGTCAGTCCTCCGTCTCAAAAGTATTATTAATAATGTACTATTCATCATTAACTAGAACAGGGATCCTCAAACCATGGCCCACAGTAACATTTTTTGCCACCCAATGGTTCATTAAAAATATAAAATTATTTCAAGAGGAAAAATGACAAATAAAAATATATATTATTTTACATATTCAACTAATAAAATAAATACGTATTTTATTTACGTATTTTATAAATGATTTTTACTTTTTGCGTGAAGAAAAACTCAACGTTTTAATACAAATATATACTTTAAACCAGAAAATGAAAACTGTAGTAGACAAATTGCATTACCTCCTACTGTGAAACTACAGAGAACAATCTTTACTAGAGGTCCCTAGTGTGAGTATAAGTGTATAAGAATGAACTAATACGAATATTTTTGTATTTAGTCAATCAGAATATTGTTGTTACAGTATTGCGAGCCACCAAAAGACAAAAACTTTGGCCCTTGGACAAAATGATGAATACTCCCTTTTGAAGCAATTTAAAAATATGTTAAACTAGGATAAGCTCTAGCCTAGAGAATATTGTAGTTTTAACATATTTTTTAATTGATTGAAATGGATTTAATCTTTACACATTTATTGATTTCTTTGTTGAGAGAATTACCCACATGACACCACGGTTATAGGCCCTCTACCTATTATACGTATGAAATGGGCACTAAAATCACTGGATACAGTAATTTATGAGAAAATTAATCAAATGTTGTCTGGAGAGGGAAAAATAAGAAAGGAGTGTAACAGCTCAGTGTAATCTAATTTTCTTTCGAATGGATACATCTGACAGATATACAAACTTACAAGATCTCTTTTCACGAATTCATATTTCATACGTGTCACTTTTGAAGGATATCACCCGTAGAGTAGAGCCCCAGCTATCCGAATTAATTATGACTTAGGTTAGTCTACGAAGTTGAAAATCCGGATAATTAATCTTGAAGAAAAGGAGGATTTCATACTAAAATACTTTATTGATATCATAGTACAGTAAAATCCAGTTAGACTGAACCCCGTTTGGCTGAAATTATAGATAATCTGAACACTTTACGAAAAACGCGGGGGAAAAATTAGGTCGAATGAAATATACATTATTGATTAACAAGCTCAAAGTTAAACGAGAATGGTACGAAACAGTGATATTCGATAATACATTATTAGTATTTACATTTCGTAGTCGACATGAAACCCTCATTCTCAGAAATAATAGTCGAGGTGGTAACAAGCGAGTTTTAAAAAAATTCAAATAGCATAACATATAAAACTCTATGAGAGCAATTGAGAAGGCTCAAAGCGTTAGGTGACATCAGCATTCACACGAAGTTCGAAATTTATTTGAAATTAACATTTCAAAGAAAGGACCTAATTTAATAGGCTTACAAAGGTTTATGAACCATAGAAATAGTTATAGCCAAAACAACTTTATATAAAATGAGAAATGTAGTGTACCATTTGGTTCGAAAGCGGCAGGTATCTTGGGCTGCCTCGCATCAGTCACAACAAATAACTTGCATAAAATATTCGCAAAATATCTACTCTCGCCCATAAATGGCAGCTCAAAACACATGAAACAATAGATCTTAAATCGACCTTATTAACTATCTCTATTTATTTTTCTTAAACTAGTCATAATTTAATATAGTGGCAAAATCAAACATCCTTGATGGGAATAAATAATTGAGACTTCACTCTTAAAAATAGATAACACCAATATAAGTGTTATTATTGGCAGCTCTCAATTTGTTGAAATAATACACAATATGCCATCATAAAATTATCGGCCTCCTAAATCTGAACAAGACATAATTTGTAATCATTCATAAAAAATTCAAACTTTAATTTAATAATGACTTCGCCAAGCGGCCGGCCCACAAATATACTTGTTATCCAAAGAAGCTAAAAAACACAATGCCAAGTGGCTGAAAGTTTAACTACTCGTATCTAAAGCTTTTCAAGTTCAATGATAGAACATTAACTAGTTACTGGCCCTTCTTTTCATCTGAGGGCGGCTGACAAATCAAAGGATAAATAAAATGTTAAATGGTATTTTGCTCCTTCTGGTGGTCTCAAGCCTAACTACACGCAAAGTAAATAAGGTACATTTATTAAAGCAATGACTACAGAGGAATCTAGCTGTCTTGCGGCCCTATCTCAAACTAACAGACGATAAACTTTAAACTGTATCAACAATATTAAATAATCTATCAACAAATAACAAGACCATTATAACTCTATATGATACTAAAATAAGTAGAGCCGGTTAACGACGCCATCCGTTAAAATACGACCAAACTGTCGATACCAAAAGGGTTTGAAAAACATCCGTGAGGCGAATATGGAGAAATTAACCATAGGTACCCAAAAGAAAGAATAATAACAACGTTGAAAATACGGTTCTACGCTAACCATACCAAGATTTTAACTTTTACCATGATCTTAAGAGTCCAAAAATACTAAGTCCATTTAACGTGAATTCTATGACCAAAATTAATAAAGTTAATATTTTTAGATTATGAAACGATAATTTTGAAACTGTTAAATATAATATGAGCCGAAAGTTAATTTAGAGTATGAAGATATTAATTAACTTATAACAACGTCGCTCACCTACAAAGCCACTATTGCAATGTGTGTCAACATTTACAGAATCCTACCATTATACAGTCCCTGAATCTACCACATGTTCTCAAGGGGTGGGAATAACAGGAGAGGGATAGGGGTGAGGGTTAGCATGCTTCTAGAACATCCTGGGTTATAATACGCCTCTCCATGCGTATGTGGAAAGAACTGGACTACCAGCTTGCCGAACACAGCCGATAGAGCCACGGTGAACCCGCGTGCATATAGTTCTTTTTTTTGGGGGGGTGGGGCGCGGCTCTGTACTCACGACGGGGAATGAACCAAGGGCCTCGATTCAGTCAGGTTTTAGACAGCACCAGGAAGTTTTGTAGGGCCACGATCTGCTGAGAATAATAAACTGGGCCGAGTGTGGTGAGTGATGTAACCTTTTATTATTTACTTGTAACGAGGTTACACACAAAATGTGTGTTCCTATAACTAAAAATAATTAAACTACATATTACGTTGTATACCTCAGTTAAATAAATGAAAATGTGATTAAACTCATTCAACTGTAATTAAAAATTCGTGAAAATACTGTATCCCTGTATTCTCCTGATTAATCCGAACTAACTTCAGTTCCATTTAGATCCGATTATCGAGGTTCTGGTGTAATAACACCCTATGTACTAGCCTATACTTAAGTGATTCGCATAATACCTATGTACTCTGCATTATGTATTTATTATACAACACAACATAAAAATAAATCTTAAAAAAATTACTCACCAGTTTAAAAAAACAATCTGCTCACTTCATACTTAAAAACTCCGAATTTAACAATACTGCTGCTACGATACGAATCCGGATAGCTATTGTTCGGATAGTTTGGGTTCTATTTACTGTACATATAAAATCACCCTAATAATAAAGTTATATAGTATCGATATTAGCCTCTGTGGTCTAGTAGTTAAAGTTCCTTGCTAGTGATCCAGAGGTACCGGGTTCGATCCCCAGTGCTTCCAAAATTGATCTGTGATAGCAGTGGGTCTAGAACGGGATCAAACTCAGCATTGGGAGGACAAATAATGAGCTACCTAAATAAATATGTAGTAGCTCCGATTTAGAAAATTGAGATTAACGACTGGAGGACCCGTGCTGACCACATGGCATCCTCTTTACGCCAATTTCGGCACGATCATCACGAAAGGTGGCGGCCGCTTGGTCGGTATTGTTCACTTGTGGGTTTTCTCCATGGAGATATTTATATAAACCACAAAAATATATTTGTATACTTTATAAAATAAATCCTTCAAATGACGATTCGTAATCTAGATGGTCTACTGTTAAATCCTGACGTGACGGAAAAATACCGACTAGAAGCTGGACGCAGACATCTGATTTGGTGGCCGCATGGTCTAAGGCGCAACTATCGCAATTAACTATAATACCGAGGACGAGGATATAGGGGTTCAATCCCGGTAGAATTTACTGACTGTGGTTTTTTCCTAAATAGATTTTCACTCTATTTCCACACAATTGTGGGTAGACTTCCTTTTAATTCAACCTTCCGAATCCCTAACACTTTAGTGTAATTAGAACATAAGTGTATAAGCCAAACGGGTTATAAAACGCGGTGCTAAAAATATAAATTAAAATGGTCTTTTAAATAAATTAAGTGAAACATTAAGGTCAAGGAGTTGGTCACATTGTATTGGCCATGATGTATAAACTCTGGTTTTAAAATATAATAACAATAATTAAATTTAGGACTACTTAATCGTCTAAACACTATCTATACTATAATACTAGCTGGCTAATTGCCCATAGATAATTGATCAAATCAATCATAGTATGAATATATAACGTACGACATATTTTATGTGCTCAATCTTAGTTTGTTTTTCGATAAATATATGTCCATTCATATTTGAAATACGGTTAAAGAGTCTTAAGCATAAAAGAGCATGTAATACTCGGTGTATGGCTGTTGTTGAATCGAAGGGAGAATGTGAGAATAGGGAAGTGTGGACAAATTTAGTGGTTGAAACGACATCTTACCATCCGAATCGATTATTTGCCTTAATCGATACGAGACCACTTGAGCTAGATCGATCAAGATAATCGATTCAAGGCCTATGAATCGAGCATTCCTACCGGTTCCAGTATCCTGTTGAGATCTACTAGCTAATTTAATTCCTACCATATTTTTTCTTTTTAACACAGGGGTTGTACGCGGTGAGGCGTTGTTGCCATGAGGGCAGACGCACAGTTGCCGCTTTGTGAGAAGTGACGTCACGATCACGCCGCTTGGTCTGGCTGCCGCTAGGTATCTCTGTGAGCGACACGATGATACAGTGTTGCCAGGTGTACGTCGCCATCTTTCTACTGACGTCACTACACATGGCCGGCTCTGCTGTGGTTGGTGGGGGTGAGTAATCATATTACTTTGTAGAATAAAGTTGATACTGTATTTGGGGAGTACCGGAGTGTGAAATTAAGGGGTTCGTCTTCTAATATTTTGAAGATTGCTACTTCCCGGTAGATGATCAGTCTGGAAGAATATTCCAAGTACGGGAATCCCTGCAATACACAGGGGTTATCGTGTTACCCAAACCTTTCAAGATTCCAGTCACCCTCTTGTCACATTATATTTTAAACCAGAGGTCTTCAACCTTTTTATGTCCAAGAGCCAAAGTTTCTGTCCCTTGTTGGCTCATGGGCCGACAATATTAGGCGTGAATATTTATCAAGATATTCGTATAAACTTATTTTTATACACTTATATTTACACTAGGTATTAGGCCTGTATCTCACAGGTGAGCTTTCGGACTTATCGTGACATTCTTCGTTGTCTTTTCCTATTTTATAGATTTTTCATAGCAGGAGGTAGAGCGATTTGTCTTATCTACCATTGTCATTTGCTGGTTAAGAGTACATTTGTATAGAAACGTAGTAACACTTCTTTACGTAAAAGGCAAAAATTGTATATAAAATAATGTAAAATACGTATAAAAAGTACTTGCTTATTTTATCAGTTGCTTTTATAAAATATATATCTGTATTTGTCATTTTTATCTCTTGATTTTTTTCCCAATATATTTCATAAGCCAACGGATTGCCAAAAATGTTACCGGGTACCGTGTTCCGCAGGTTGAGCACCTCTGATCTAAACCTCGTGAGACATCGCTACGAGCTAGAGACGTATAATCCAACCTGGGTCAACGCGAGGACTAGTGAATGTTAGGACACTGAAAGTAGAGGGGACTTTTCTTTAATAACTCTAACTAAACTAGTTAAATTACACCCCACTGTTGAATATTCCTTAAATGACTGTAGTGATACTAGCTTCGGTGGCCACGTGGTCTAATGCATTCCTCCCGCAGTAAACCAGACTGACATTGACGAGGAAATAGAGGTTCGAATCTCAGCTGGGTGAAATAAGGGTAGTTTTCCTTTTTCCTTTTAATAAGTTATTTATTCAACTACTTACCATCTAGTTACAGACATTTTAAATCAAAATATACCCAAATGAAATAAGATAATATTGTCCAACCCATAAGGGTTCTTAAATTTACTGGATCCGTCGAATGAAAAAAATAAAAAAGTTAATCCTATCCCCCAAATAGGGCTCAAATCATCTATCGCGGTGGGGTATAGTGGCCCCACCGCACAGCACATTTCGCCTAGTTGGCGTCTTCACTGCGGGTGCCCCTTTCCGTCACCGGGCGACCCGCGCACTGACCGCCGAACTCGGCCGACTCGACCGGCATGACTCGCTGTCTGGCCACCCCTCCCAGTCTCACACGACTAGAAGGGGGGTCACGACTCCCCAGATTCGACTCCGAGGTCACCTGCCGACGTCGACGAAGGGATTCACAACGCCATCCCTGATTCGGCGGTAGGGACGGCCAGGGGCGTCGTAATCGCCGATGCCCCTGACGATCATGTTGGAGCTGGCCTGCGCTCGGGTGAAAAATCTTTCCGCCAGTCCGCGGATACGGCTGTCCAAGGATGGGAGGCCTGACGCGGTCAGGAGAACGCGGTTGGGGACGCGGGGCGGAGCCCCGAGGATAAGTCGGAGGAACCGGTGGTATACAGCACGGAGATGATTGTACCTGTATCTAGGTAGATAGGAGAAGACGATTTTACCTCATAAAATTGTTGATATACTTCTTAAAAAAATAAACTTCTTATCCCTAAAACCATTAGCGTAATTAGTAGTCTAATTAAGCTTACAACCCGAACGGGTAGTAAGATACGGTGCGAAAAAGACTCAGTGATATGGCATCATTTTGGCTTTAAAATTCAGTACTATCGCATACATTTTATGAAGAAAACATCAGTTTTCAGATTAATCGAACTGCCAACAAATTCATCAAGAAATGTGATATAAGATTGTGCTGAAATCTCGTGAAAGAATAGTGAACTAGACGTGTTCTACCTTCTACCAGTGGCACGATATTAATTTTCTCCCATCCCTTTCACTACCTCTCCTAACACCCACCTTCCAACCCTTAACATTAAAAACAGCAAGTGAGCTTATTTCAAATTAGTAGCAATACCAGGCTTTGCTTCAAACAAGCAGAACAAAAAATCACTTTATTTTATTTTTTCCGGCCCATGTTTTAAAAGATTCTAAAAAAATCTAATGAAAAATATTAAAATTCCAGGTTTGAAGTATATTTATATCTGTGCATAGAAGCTACTGATTTTAAAATTTCAGACCTCTGCCTCAGGTAGATATCGCGCAATGATCTTGACAAACAGACAGACAAATTCTTAATTTCATTATTAGGCCTAATAGATAACTAAACTTTCTGCTACAAAAATCTGTAGGGACAAATAATTAGAGTCTTGCCATAAAACACAATAGATTGTCCTACAAATAATATTATTTAATCTTCTTTAAGTATCCCAATGACCATTAAGGATTTTAAATTGCTTTATTTTGGTATTATCAAGAGTACAATACAGGGCAAGGCCGAAGCCAGCCGATAATTTCGGGAGGGGGGGGGGGATTTCGGTGGAAACATCTCTCAATTGCTGGAGGCTATAAAAAATTCTAAATATTAGACACCTTTAGAAGCTCTCTAAGATGTTTTTAATGGTAAAATAACCCCCTAACTGCCATATATTTAAACACCTCTAGAAGCTCTCTAAAGTGTTTTAATGGTAAAATAACCCCCTAACTGCCATATATTTAAACACCTCTAGAAGATCTCTAAAGTGTTTTTAATGATAAAATACCCCCTAACTGCCATATATTTAAACACCTCTAGAAGATCTCTAAAGTGTTTTTAATGATAAAATACCCCCTAACTGCCATATATTTAAACACCTCTAGAAGCTCTCTAAAGTGTTTTTAATGATAAAATACCCCCTAACTGCCATATATTTAAACACCTCTAGAAGCTCTCTAAAGTGTTTTTAATGATAAAATACCCCCTAAATTCCATATATTTAAACACCCCTAGAAGCTCTCTAAAGTGTTTTTAATTATAAAATACCCCCTAATTACCATATATTTAAACACCTCTAGAAGCTTTCTAAAGTGTTTTAATGATAAAATATCCCCTAACTGCCATATATTTAAACACATCTAGATGCTCTCTAAAGTGTTTTAATGGTAGAATACCCCCTAACTGCCATATACTAGCCACCTCTAGAAGCTTTCTAAAGTGTTTTAATGATAAAATACCCCCTAACTGCCTTATATTTAAACACCCCTAGAAGCTCTCTAAAGTGTTTTAATGATAAAATACCCCCTAACTGCCATATATTTAAGCACCTCTAGAAGCTCTCTGAAGTGTTTTTTAAAGTTAACCTAACCCCCTAACTGACGAAGGCTAGAAAAAAATTCAAAATATTAAACCCCTCTAGAAGCTTCCTGAAGCCCCCTAATTTGTACTTGTACCTTAATTTTGATATTGCTTAAAGTATAAATAAAGTCATATATATTTTGTTCATAAAATTTCGATTGGGGGGGGGGGAGGGTTTAACCCCTCAAACCCACTCTAACACTAGCCTTGAGTATAGTCGTCATTCACCCAAATGACTCAAAAATTATCAAAGTTAAAACTTTTTTTTTCTGTAACGATTAGGAATGATTTTATTTAATTTCCAACAAATGTATTTATTCTAAACTTAATAAAATCTACTAAGAGTTAAACACACATTGAAAAAAGGCCATGTCGTTATTTAAATATAAGCCTAACCTTTTATTCTGAAGGGTTTAACTTTATGTACATTTACTATACGTTAGTCAATGTGATCTCGTCGCTATATATTATAATTATGTTATAAAATTATAATATTCTTACTACTCCTGGACTGCCTGAGTCTAGCCATTGTTTTTACACAGTATGAAATCAATATTTCTCAATGATTGTGACGTCAATTGAAACGTCAAATGCTAAAATACTTGTTACTAAGCAGCACTCTTTCTGAGATGAAAATATCTATAGAAGTGATGTCAATAAAGGCAAAAACGTCGATAGTTGGCTTTTATACTTTAACTGTAGGCTGATTATTTAATGCGCCGTCTAAGAAGTATTAAGTTATATAATTATCGTAATGAATGAAATAATCTTATGACTACCTTGAAGAGAATACATTTTTTGTTGAGGCAATTCACTTTTTTTTTTAGCACAAAGTTTCACTAACAGTTAAACGCATATATACTAATTACGCTAATGTGTAAGGGAAGAGGAGGGTTGGATTTAGCGAAAGTGTATCCACATTTACGTGGAGGAAGAGTGTAAAACAATTTAATAAAAACACATCCCCAGTATACTCAACCCGGTTTTGAACCCTAATTTTTCCTTCATCGGCAGTCCAATCTTACATGACTGTGACGCCTAAGACCATTCAACCACTAAAGCGGACGGAAAAAAGTATCCTAGTCATTTTTTTTTTCCGAACGTGTGTACTGGAGTGTTAAATAGAATCACATGACAAGGTTGTACAAAGCATCCTCTACATACATAATGTTTGCCTGTAAGGGTTGAAAACACTCTAGCAGATAAGCGAAGAAATTGAATGGCGGTGACCCGAAACGGAATTCAATTCAATTACAGGGAAAAAATTGGTCAAGCTGCTCACCTTAGTGGGAGCAAAAAAGTATTAAAAAAACTGGTCGATACAATTATTGTATATACTTTATCTTAACGTTCTGTGACTGGCTGTAATTTTTTTTATTGAAAATTAAATATAATTAGTTCGGATCCTCTCCAAGTATTCCTTAATTAGTTCATGTTGTATTCAAACATTAAAAAAAAATGTATTTTCTGAGATACGGGAGTTTATTATGGGTCCGTGCAGGAATGTTGTGAATACGCAACGATGCTAGTCGTGATGTCATGCGTCTGGCTCATTGCTGCCGTATGCTTTTCATTGCACAGTTCGCTCAAGTTATATCACGTGTCTGAAGGTTCTATCACGTTGCTTTAGTTTGGTGCAGTTGTTATTCACGTGCGGTCGCTATTATACATAAATATACGAATTAAAGGAACTCAAGGAAGAAAAGTCATTTTTGAATAAAAATGTCAGTAGCTTTTTTGAAATATCCTGTTTGTAATATTTTTTTCTGTTCAAAATACGTCCTAATTGAAACTTATATTTTATGATTGTTATTTATTTTGTAGATTGTGTTACAAAGTTTTAGGTAATCTAGTTTTGTATTTATCTTATTTACCATGAACTATTTTTTCCCTAGTACTAAGCTATGTTTTTGTATTTTATTTTTAAAATAAAATTTACAGAAATATATTATTATTCAAATATTTATTAATTAATATTCCTTCAATAATAATATTATGTGTTAAAATATGAGTTTTTTGATTATTACTTAGAACATTAAATGATGTTGCAAATGCAGCGGCACCAGTCCTATTGATTTCTTAGCGCCAGTTCCCGCAGAATATATATTTTATCGCCGCGTTTTTCTACCTGTTAAGGTTATACAAATATATGATAGTTTCTCTAATAAGGTATGGATGAGGAAGGTAGAATTTGAAAAGTAGTCTACCCGTATTAGCGTGGAAGAAAAAATACCCTCTGTACACACGACGGGGATTGGAACCCCGATATACCCATCATAAGTAGGTCAGTCGAACACTAGCATGACGCCTTAGACCGTTTACCGACCGAATAGGTTATCATTCACTGCTTACTTTTAGAAATCTTTCATCAACAAACTAACCATAAATAGATTTTTCTAATAAATAAAATACATCATTTCCGAACAAAATATTTCAAATCATTATTGTAACACACCAATTTTTAAAAACAAGTTATTAGTAGGATATCCATAATTTGAGGACTTTAGTCAAAAATCACTATTTCCCATTTAGCTATAGGTCATAAAATCATTATATCAGGTCTGAACAAAATAATTCAAAAAATTTTTAGTTGTTGCCCCGAGTACACAGAAAGATTGATATAAAGAAGGACTATGTGCACAGACATAATTTTAAAACTCACTTTATTTATTTTGAGGGTACACAAAACGTCAAGATCCATCATAATATTGAGGGTGAACATTTCTCACGATTATAAAACTTTCTTTGTATGAGAAAGTAAAACCTGAAGGTAGAATAATTTATCAGGATAGTAACAATTTATTGTTTGTGTTACCTTTTGATGTCGGTACTTTTTCCTCTCGTCTTTAGAGAAAATATAATTTTAATTTTACGAATAAGAAAAAAAAGTAGTTCTAGGAGTATATATAGACAAAAACAAGTGCATGAATGTATGAAACCATATATTGCAAAGGTATTGATTCATAGAGATCGGCAAGGGAGCCCATGTGGGTTTTACAAAAAGGGGGAAGATTGGAGTCCCATATTCTGGGGGGGTGACGCCCAACCCTACTCCTCAAGAGAAAATTTCAAGGATTTAACCTTTTGGGAGGGAATTTTAGAGCATCTGAACATAATTCTAAACTAATTATTATGAGTTTCATGAGAAAATTTTCGCAAAAACAAAGTTTCTGACAAACTAACAAAAAAATAAAATTTAGTTGTCACCAAGACAATTAAAAGTAAACATATTTTTCATAAGTTTATTGAAAAGAACCAAACGAAGAGAAAGCTGTCGAAGAAAGAATAGGAAGAAATCTATATTTGATAATTTTTTTCATTGTTAACTTGGATATTGATGATTCAAATTTGTTAGTAGGAAATTGCAGCCAAATAATAAACACACAATTATAATTTTTTCATAACAAATTAAAAAATGTAAATATAGCAGAGTGATAAGTAGGGATAGAGCCCCACTATTACCTTTGTATGGGCACTCATGAAAATTGATGACATGCGGTTTGAAGAAGTTGACCAATTCAAATACTTAAGAGCTGCAATAACACACAGTAGTGTAATTCAAGAGGTGGCCCACCACTATGAATGGTGGGACAAGAACTTTTAATTATTTTTTTTAAGAAGAAGTTTAAAATAGATCACATTTTGTCCAGCAAACACTCTCAGACATTCTTACATAGTGAAATAGTTACAAATTTAATTCATACTTTATCTCACCCTATACTAACCATCTACAACTTTAGCCATTTTAAAACGCTTTAAAATACATAAAATATATTAAAATAAATATTTTAATTGTTATTTTTCTCTAAATTGTAATAATATAATAATTATTTAAATATTTCCAGATATATTGTTATATATTTTTTAACTATTCTAAATCAAATATATTTTATTTTTCCTCCATACTTAAAGTCAAAAATTTCATTTACTTATCTTATTTTAATGAATCGCTTTTTTTTTAACTTAAAGTATTTTCAAACAAATTTATTTAATATTTCAAATTCCATTCTTTGTCTAATCAAATGTTATAAAATTTATATATATAATTTTAAATTATTATTTTGTAACAATCAGATTGCGTATAACCCGAACGGGTAGTAAGACGCGGTGCTAATAATAATAATAATAATAATAATAACAATCAGATTTATATTTAAAAGTATATCCCTCTGCAAATACATTGATATGCATTATAAGATTACCTAAGCAATATTATTATTTTATATTTCACTATTTACTGATGCATTGTTCCTTGTATTCATTGAAGAGTAGTAAGTGCATTCTTTTATGTATGTTTTCGCCTTTGTTAGCTTCATCCTGTAATTATGTGAAGTGGTATTGTCACTCATTCAGTCTGAGGTAAGGGTGTTTATTTAAAAGGGTAACAATGGAGGTTGTTAACTGGCATTTTATAGCTAGGGGTCCCAAGATAAAATATTTCCGTGTAGATTCTAAGCACTAGCCATGAATGTAATATATTTCTCGAGTTTGATAGTCGTTATATTATGAAATATTTTATTACAACTCCCACCTTAAACCACATAATACTTTTTATCTTACCTTTTTTTCAAACCTTCTCTCCCTTTGCTAATTATGTATCATTAAATATATATTTAGCCTCTTTCCCCTCTTCTTTCTGTAACACCAAGTATCATTCAGTCTGACCACTCCCCCCTTTCAACTTGTGTTACGTAAATTTTAACATCAAGAGTGAATGTTATTATTACCATTGAGAAGCTTTTGTGGCCCCCAAATAAGGGACTCAAGATTCAATACAGTTCAAAATCCATTTTAAAATTTGAAAATAGATTATTTCAACATTATAATTTAAGTATAATATTTGTGTTACTTAAGGTGCGGCAGAAGGGACTGTAAGTATTTTTCAGTTTTTATAGAATATAAATTTGTTGGCAAAAATTAATCAAATATTTCTCCACTAACAACATAAAGTTTAGTTTTCTGCAAGTGCGAATATCAACGGATCTTGAATATCTGTCAAGGGTGTCCTGGAATGTTGTCAGAACATTTTCGCTTTATTTAAAATGTTTTGACAACATTCCAGGACACCCCTGAGAAATATTAAAAATTTCTTGATATTATCATGTGCAGAAAACTAAACATTACATTGCAACTGGAGAAAAATTTGATTCATTTTTGCCAAAAAAATGTAATGCTTAAAAAACTGTAAAATTACTCGTGATCCCTTCTGCCGCACCTTAATAGTGTTCTGTACCCACCCTACACCCATGTAACAATATGTAGAGCCTATATGTCACAGCCCACACCCGATCAAACTAGTTAGGATTAGGCCGAATTGATACATCCTGTCGCTTGTAGGATAAATCGATATAACCTGATGTTTTTGGGCAGTAAGTTTTCATTATTCTTAAACCATACGATGAATTGACCTTGGACAGGTTTCATCATTCACAGTTCACGTGAAAATGTTGTCAAATAACCTAATCTAACCTAAACCGGGCTTGTCCTAATAAAATTGTAGGCTATACTAATTTATCCTATGAGCTAGACCAAAATTTCAGGATTAAAGAATTTAGACTAGACTAAACTAGAACATCAATTCAGCTTAGTCCGATCTATAGTTTGCCCTGGAATCGGGTTTGGACAGTAACATAATATTAAAAATAACCCCAAAATCTTTTAAACTGAGTTACAATGTTTATGGATAGCCCCTAATACTAGATTTATATCCACTGATTTTGGAATGAATATCAACTAAATGAAAAATACGAAGCTTGCACACACGATCCAGTGGCGATATAATAACAAATTGGCTGTATTGCGCTTTATATATATATATATCGATAGGTTCAAACAACATTTATCTTCACGTTTCATAACATTTTGGATGGTTAAATTTGATTTATTAAACCAACCCTTGTTATTAAATATTCGTATTATATTGTATTTGATTGAAACCTCCAATTTTTCAAATCCCCCATAATTGTTTCACCAACAAACAATCACTGGGAAATATAGACGCAAACAATTTATATGCTCATTGTATGTGTTTTAGTTTGGAGTTGTGTGAGGGAAAATTTGACTGTTTGTTTCTGAACAATTTGTTCATCCCATAAATTGAACTTAGCAGGATATAAATGAGCCATATTCTAGTTTGTTTAATTTTCATTTATTTGAGATGTTTAACGTGCACTTTCTGAACCTAATAATAATATAACACACAACTTATAAACTAAAACATCTATAACAGACACAACAACCAGCTCCCCGGCCGTTAAATCATCACTATAAAAGATGAAACCCACATTACACCAGAGATAAATTTTACGTTAACGCCAGGGTTCGAACGGGACCCTTAGCTCAGTAGACAGGCACGGTACCAACTGAGGTAGGGTGTCGGACTGTTTATTTAAGTGTTGATTGATGTTACTTATATTTTTATTATTATTATTACCCTCCTTTGAATGGATTTGATAATATTGTAAGAGATATTTCAAAGAATGGAAATCTGTCTGTGGAGTCCGATTTTCATAGGAATAGCTTATTCTGCCAGCTAGAACAGTTGTTAGATCTTCTTTCACGTGTTCATACTTCAAGTCATGTGATCTACAGCTATCTCGTTTTGTTTTAGGATTTTTATTTACTCTTTGTTATTTACATTTAACGTATATTATATACAGTCTGGGGCGTTTAGAGTGCTGAAGCTTGTTTTTTGGAAACCACCCATTTTAGAGAGAAAGTGTCAAGACAAAAATTGTTTGGTTTTGAGGAGGAATCGAATAGTGTTTTTATTTGGTAGCCTGATTCAAGGTCATTTCAAGTCAACTTCGTTATTTTTAAATGGGAACATGTGTTTAGTGTTATGTAATCTTACTTCACGCAAAATAATAAACAAGCAGCTTTTGTCTGAAACATATATTTTTATAGCTTCAATTTTCAAAGGTATTTAAAAAAAAACAAAGCATACAAGTCATTTTAGAAATAAGACGTCGTAAAAAGAAGTTTCTTGGACTTAAGTTGCTTGTATTTCTCACAATAACACTTATTTTGTTTTTTTACATATTTAGTGACAGAAATATGTCAATCACATGAACGTTATTAATTTGGTGCTAGGCAGTAATAAGCTTTTACAGAATGAAACGACAATATCTAACATCAATATTATTTCATTGAATGTGTTCAAAATGATGTCTTTCAACCTCAATGCATTTTACAGCTATTTTACGAAAGCACTCATGGAGGCTAGCTAACATTTCTGGGGTAATTTCTGCATAGACTAGGCCTATCCTTTCTTTCTAGTCTTCAAGTCTCGTGGGGTGCAGTTGACATCACGTTCTCTCTTCAAAAACATTGAAATTTCGAAAAATGAATGGGAGAAAAGCAGAAAGAGGGGGCTTGACATTTTAAAAACCTCATAGCTAATGCCTACTTTCCAGATTGGTATAAACGTGATATTTTTGATTGGGATTTTGGGAAAGAGAGAGAGAGAGAGAGGATGGTGCTATAAACTGAAAATAATTTGATGTGGTAGACAATTTCAAAATATAAGCCGTAAAATGGAGGAGATCAAACTTGATAAAACTAACATAGAACACTACTTTTCAGTAGGGTTTAAAATTGAAATTGGGCAAAAAGTTAATAAACCATATAAGATAATCAAATAAAATGGGTATAGTAGTTTAAACCCTTTCCAAAATTTGTATTAAATCTTATTTTTGGCATGGAAGAAAATTCAAATTTGCCGAGTTTGTAAAAAAAGACAGCACCGCAATAACCATAAAAGCCGTAAAGTTTGGAATTTTAAAATTAAATTTCAAGGGTTCTTATGTCCGTTGGCTTAAAAGATACATCACCAAATTTGAACACTTTCTACCCCTTTTTACATTTATTAGAGGTTAAATTTCTCAAAACCACATATTATCACTAAATAGAAATATCATTTGAAATTTCCAGTTTCCAGGTCCAGAAGGTAGAGAAATTTGGTGATGAGTGGTTTTATTTAGCGTATGGAATATATGACCAGTAGAGACATGACATCCAATTCTGTCGCTTATGTGTAGACATTTAGCCACTCTGGTAGTTTATCACGTTGTCCAAGGTACTTTTATGGAAGGTTTCTACACGTACCTACGTTGAAATGATTGATGTAACGACAATGAATTTGGAGGAGTGGGCCAATGGGAGTCTTAAACCGAACTTAATTCTGATTTACCAACCCCTGGTGACCATTGGGATAATTCCCTTTAAGAGAAAAATACCCAAGTTACTAGCCGGGAATCGAAATCTGGACCCCTAGGTTTGTAATCAGATACACTGACTACGGGGATGGATGATCAATGACCAAGTCAGCGAGTTGTTTTTGTCTTTTATTAAATTTATATATACCTTCTAAAAAATACAAAAAGAAATTAACATCCTTATCAATTTTCTCTCTACAAATATAAATATACTAGCAGCCCAACCCGGCTTCGCACGGGCATAATAATATAATAAAAGAAAATACACAATGTTTTACAGTGAGTTTC
>CABEEJ010004120.1:15907-32977 GCA_901482245.1 Timema douglasi
GGGGGGGAGAGAGCATAGTTATAAATAGCATATTACTTACAATGTTAAATTTCTGTTTAAAGCCGTTTAATTGTTTCTCATTCATATTTGATCTTGTGTATGTTTTAAACCGTGGTCCGCCTCCCCAGTTTTTTTAAATTGTATAGTTTTTAATCAACCATTTAGAGTGACCTTCCTTCAACAATTTTTTGAAAAATGGTTCATTCTATAAGCTATGAGTAGTCTTCGCCTTGATTTTTTTTAAACCATTTAAATTGTTCCTCACCCAGATATTTTTGAAATTTGAATGCCCCTAAAAACTATTTAGAGTGATCCTCACCTTAACTTTTTACGATGATTAAATACTTCTAAAAGATAATCTTTGAAGTGGTCTTTCACCGACGAAATTTTGAAAACTGAATTATTATTTCAGAAACTAGGCTGTTTGGGGGGAGGGGGGCAGCTCCTTGCCTGAAAGTTCTTCAAAATGGCATGCATCTAGAAGCAATTTAGAGCTTTCCTCCCCTGACTTTTTGTGCCAGCTAGATGCCTTTAGTCTAGTAGTTATTTGAAGCAGTCTTGAAACCCTCTTCTGGTTTGATGTTCATGAAAGCCTGTTGTTGTTTACGTGATGCATGTTGATGAAACACTTTTAGTCACTTAGTCACTTATAGCGTGCTGGTTTCTGTTATGTTTCAACCAGAGCTGAACTAAATAAAAAATAATGTCCGATGTCGGATCATTTAACATTTATTAGTTGGCTACAGTTGAAACCCTTTTTAAGTAATTTAAAGTTTTCAGGTTTCTGTTATGTTTCAACCAGAGCTGAACTAAATAGAATCAATGTCCCAACACTCTTTGACATCATGTGCAAACAAGCACTATGATGTTCGACTAACACAATGAAAGTTATAAGTGATTGGAGTTGAACTGTGGTCCTGCCCGCTAGGAAGCCAGAGAGCCAGACCGCGTGACCTGCCCTCTAGAGCCACACGCGGTGGGCCCAGAGTTCAAGAGCGCGTGGTGACGGTAGAATGACGTCATACTCTACGGTCTTCACCGGCAAAATTTTGACAATAGAATGCATCTAGAAGTCATTTGAAGTTTGATTTAAGGCCATCATTCAGCTTCATATTCAAGTATATCAGAGGATTTGAAATATATTCAGGGGGGGATTTTTTCCAGAGCGGGGCAAATTATTTTCAGGGGAGCAGAGTCAATCACAATTCCGCCGCTTCTGCTTTCCACACATATTCTATATTCGGTATTTGTGGATTAACGGCTCTCAGGCGATTATTAGTCTTCTTTGATGTGTGATAGTCTACTACCTCTATGCGGAACAGTCTTCGTTACTCTCTATGCACGACAAATATTCATGTGTGAAAATGAATATTTTTTCCACATTTGCGTGAGTCATGATTAATCATGGACGAATAATGCACGTGTGGACCCGGCTTAAGAGGTGTCTGCATCTAAACAGATAAAAACGTGTATAATTTATCTGTGTTGTATTTTTTTTCTAAAATTTGAACTTTCATTTTGTTTTTTATATTAATTTTTTAAATTTTACAGGGGGGTCAACTGACCCTTTGACCCTTCCCTGAATCCGTGCCTGAGTGTGAGTAAGGTTGACTTTAGAGAAAGAGTACCCACATTTGCGGAGAGTGAGAGTGGAAAACCATTGGAGGAAAAAACCCTTCTGTAGACCCGACCAGGACTCGAACCCCAATATCCCAGTTATTGGCAGTCTACTCTATTGCAAGACTAACGTTAGCTTGGACCATGCAGCCACCGAAGCGGGTCAAACAATTTAAATATTGGTCTATAGGTGTTTCCTTTTTTCATCCATATCTAGATATTTTCTGGCTAAAGAATCAGACTCTCGATTAACTGAATTGATAATTACGCGGAGGTCATGGTTTTTATCACGACAAGATGCTATGTGGGTGATTGATTCCTGTCGTTTATCTATCTAGTTTTCTTTAATCATCATCCTTCTACAAATATATTAAGCTGTTAGTAACTTTTATAATATACGTATTTCTTTAAACATCTTCTCGTTAAACATCCGCCAGGCATATACAGAACATTTTAGGAGCAAGAAACAAGTGACGCCAACTTATATTTTCCAGACTTCATGCTCAGCCTTAAACTTTTCCTTTGGCTTCATACCGGTTCTATACTCTCCCTTACTAGATATTTAGGGATTTATGAGGGTGGTAGGGGTTAGAGAGAGAGAGGGAGGTTTGGATAAAGGAAGGGGGGTAGGTTAGCGTGCGTAGAGGCTGGCCCAACATCCCAGTTATTCTCGATCGATCAGGGATGCATGAGAAAACATGTATCCATACAAATCCTCTCTAAATCCTCTGGGATAAATAATGTATTCCCTCCGGTACTGCGCAACGACATATCTAAGGATTGCTTGGACTTTTCTTCTTGATTAAAATGCTGAATTTCAGCTCGAGGGAAGGTATTATGATGACAAATTCATTATCTCTTCTTTGTTTCGATTGGGGTTTCGACCAAAATATGTATGTTTTGTTTGGAATACAGTATATTTATATTATGAAAAAAAGGGGGTAAATTAGGGGTCCTTATGTGAATGGCAAATCTTTATTGGTGTTGGATCGATTGAAGTTTTATTTTTAAATACTCAAGTTTAACATAAATAAGAAGCTTAAACTAAATAGTAAGAATGAGAAAGTTTGATTTAGAAAAATAGGAACACCAAAAAGATAAATCACAGGTAGAAACGCCCCACATATCCCCACCACTATACCCCCATCGTTCTCCCACCAGCGCATCCTGCCTGGTTATAAACCCACTTTGTTTCCCTTCTTAATGATCCAGTCCATGGTGAGTATGATGCCTTAGACCACATTTTCAAGGTTTTATTGCAAGAAATAGATTTCCTTTCTCTTTAAAAGAAAAAAGATTCCCGTGGCTCACTTATTGAAGAAACAAATACAGATTTATTAGTAGGATTTTGTTTAAAAGGAACTTTTAGAAAATATAAACTTATTTACGGCCAACAATACATTGACATCTTAAAATCACAGACCTTATTTCTTTATGTGTATCAGGGTTACATCACTCGTAGCCCATTTTTAGGGAAGTTCAGCCAGTATTAATGTGCCGTTGCCCGTACACCCGAATATACAAATTGTGCTTCCTTTCCGTGGAGGCCGTTTCCATGTCCCGATGATATGAGATGATGGTGATAGTGAATATAAAGATGTGGAAACAATAGAAACTTTTAACCTAATTAAAGCCTTACTAGCCAAACCCTGGTGACCGTTGGGATAGTTTCCCTTTCGGGAAAAATACCCATTGTACCAGTCGGGAATCAAACCCGGGGCCCCTAAGTTGGTAGGCAGAAGAGCTGATCACAGCCACAGCCGATCGGTTACCTTACGTGAAAGCAGATCTAGTATATTTCTGTCAGATAACCAGCCTCGTGGTGTAGTGGTAAGGGTACCTTGCTACGAGTTTGGGGGTCCCGGGTTCGATTCCTGACTGGTACCTTTGGTAATTTTCCCCTAAGGGGAATCACCCCAACGGTCATCAGGTTTTGGTTAGTTCAGCTTGAGTTGGGTTTAAATGTTTCCACACCCTCATACTCACCATCACCTTATCCCATCAGGACATGGAAGGAGCCTCCACGGAAAGGATGTACGATTAGTACATTCGGGCGTCCCCTGGGCAACGGTACATAAGTACTGGCTAATCTTTCCACAAACTGGACAAGGAATGGTGTAGCTTAGACGCGTAATACTATTTTAACTGGCATATAAGGGCCTTCTTATGTAAACTGGACTATCGAAGACCCTTTCGTTTGATGGGAAATTATAGTCAAAATCTGTTTATGGTGTCATCTATAAGCAAGAGAGTAATATTCCTGATGCTAAGGTTCAATATGTAATAATTATTAGTGTGTCGTTCTAAATAATGTTTCTGGATTAAAGTAACTCGACCATCTTTAGTGGCCGAATGGTCTAAAGCTGGCAGGGTGATGACAGGGATATTTATTGTGGTTTCGAATCCCCGTCTGGTCTATTGAGTTTTTTTTCTTAAAGTGTTTCCCACTCTCTTTCCATGCAACTATTTTCTCCCTCATCCCCACCCACGTAGAGTAATTATGATATATGCGTACAACCTGAACAGGAAGTAAGATGTGGCGACAAAAATTATTTTAAAAATTCAGTGATTCACAGAGGTGGGCATGCGGCCTGGACGCAAAGCTAATCTAGTCTGGCTTGTTGGTATACAAGGAAAGCGAAGGTTCAAATCCAAGGCCAGTGTGTTGAGGGTTGTTTTTACTAAATGATTACCCATTTGAGGGGGTCAGGGCAGAAACATGATCATCTTAATAGATTTAGATGGGATGTACTTATTATTTAAACATATATAAAATCCAGAAATCTAGCTTCAATAAATATATATAAAATATTCATGGATAGTAGCTATTATCAAGATCTTTACCGACTGTAAACCAACTTATTGTTACCCGCATCGGTGGCCACATGGTCCAAAGCGCTTCTCTCGCAGTAGACTATGCCGGGAAGATTGAGGTTCGAATCTCGGTCGGGTGTACTGAGGGTGCTTTTACCTAAATGGCTTTCCACTCTCCTTCCACGCCAATGTGGGTACACTTACTCTAATCCTGAACCCTATTAACGTTATTAGGTAGTATAAAAGCGTATAGCCTGAACGGTCAGTGAGATGCAAGGCTATAAAAAACTTGTTGCTCAAGAGGTAAGCTATCAAAAATCACTGATAGCTCATTTTTATAATAAAATTAGGGTCAGCATGTTTTTGCCCCAACTCCCTCATTTTTGATCCAAGCAGATGTGGGGTAAATTCCCTATATATTTTTATTTCTCATCCACAGTCCATTATTGCAAGTAAATACAGAGAGCCCGCAATGTGTAGTAAAACTCTTAGGAAAAAATAAAATTATATAATGATTTAAAATCATATAAAAGATAAACATTAGTTACCTTAACTCCAAAAGAACCCCATGGCATCAGTCCGCCTTAGAGATATACCGACCGAGCAGTCGACATCTGTTGACAATGATAGTGCCAACATTTGCGGATAGAGGGTGTCATGTGGTCAGAATAACGGCTGTAACTCTCAATTTTCTAGATCAGACACACTACTTTTTTAAATTCAAGTAACTCCTTATTTATATTCATGAAGCTGAGTTGATTCCTTTACAGACCCACTACTTCAGAGAAAATCTCAAACCCGGGACTTTTGGATATGTAGTCAGGAACTCTGACCATTTGATCGGAAAGGTACTCTAACACAATCTTAAAGATAAAAAAAACAACTGATGAGGCTGTGATATTGTATGTTCATTTTCAAGGGAATATGTCAAAAACACTCATGTCTTACAGAAACCACTTAAAACAAAGCCTTGATTATACTTCCCTTATATATTTTTAAACAAGAAATAACTTATAACATTTTTTTTTCTTTAATGTCTGTTTTGTTATATAAAGATTACGTTTATTTTCCGAGGCTTAGCTAGAATCGATTAATGTCCTCAACAGGTTTCACAATATTTAAGCTGTGCATTCATAGAGCTTCGTAACTAGCTTAATCTAATTAAACAACGGAGAAAATGTATTTAAAAATAAACTTTACATTTTGTTCGACAAACCTTTTCCCTCCCTCCTCTCTATCTAAATTTTCTATCGTAGTCAAGCTTTCTTTTAACATACGACTTTTTGATGTTGCTTAGAAGGAGGATGGGGTTGACGGAAGTGGGGATCACAAAAATCGCTGGAATGCAGAGTTGCACAAGTGTTTTTTTTCTCTCATCATCCCGCCATTTCAAGGAACGAGATTTTCTTTTTTTCTCTCTCTCTCTATTGGAACATTTCATACTCTTTTATTCTCTCCATGAAATTTTCTTTTGTTGACAGAATTTAGGGCAAAACAGGTAGTGGGGGGATTAGAGGGGTGGAGGACGAAAGTATTGAAGTCAAAGAGCCAAACTCACAATCGAACCGAGTCAGAACCTCTCCGATTCACATATTTTTCTTGTCACAAAGGAGATGAAATTTAAGAATTTGTAGAGTAAAATTCAGAACTTCACTTTAAAAAAAACAACTATTCATTCTAAATGCCCATTTGAGAATAAAAGTAAAAATACTATTTATAACAGGATACAAATTTGTTTAGTCTAAATTTATTTATAAAAAACATATAAACAAGTTAAGGGCACCGCATTCCCGAAGGTAAATATCCTCACATTACGATATTTCTTATGAGAATGCAGCTCGGACAGTTCAATAAAACATACATAATCATAGAATAACCTGGAATTTTCTTGTATGACCTTAACAACAAGTTAATGTTTTTTTTAGAGAAGAATGGATCTAATTGTTTACATACTACTATACACGTGACTAGAGGTTTTAGATAATATATTTATTGTTTGTATCCGTTGTTTAAAAATCTATAGTAAAAAGGGCCATGTGAAAAGAATGGAGAGGGAAAGGATGCCCAAGAGGTTGGATAGGAGACCGAGAGGAAGACCAAGGGTCAGATGGCTTAAGGGAGTAAGGAGGAGTGTGGAGGAAAAAAGGGCGGAGGGAGAGAGGTGGTGGGAGGAAAGGAGATGGTGGAGAGGCTTATGTTACAAGCAGGCCCAGTCAGTAGCCGGAAGCTGTTCATCATGATGATGATGATGATTAAAAACTATAACAATTCTAGTACGTAATTGCGTTCTCTTCCACCCCACCTTTGAGCAACGACAAACTGACCTAATAATTTCCACTATAGAGTGGTTTTCTTTCAGAACACAACGAAACGGGATAACAGAACCATAGAAAATGTAGCTCTTATAGTTATTCAAACCAAAGTGATTGCAGAAGTAAATACACTAATTATTGTATATTGAAATGGGATACTTTTACTAGTGTCCTTTAATCCTTACCCCCCCTTTCCTCTCTACTCATGCAATCTCCCACTCATCAACGTTTAAAACACGAGCAGGTTTTGAGGTGGGGTTGGACTTTGTATCGTCGCAACTCCCACTTCTTGAGAACGTTCCTGAAAGAAGAAGGTCCCATTATCCCACACGAGTGCGCTTGGAAAGTGTTTCTATCGACCCTCCTCCCCTCCCTTCTCTTTAGTAAAGTTTCTGAACCCCTCCCCTTCCTCCCCCTAACAGCCTTCAATACCCAAGACAGAATTAGCAACACCGCGATCAACAACAGGGGTACAACCAAACAGTGTATTGTTATTATCTAACATGAAAGTTTCAGATAGGAAAATTTATTGTTAATTTTTTTTAGCATCTTTACTTATTAAAATACAGTTTCATTAAAGAAGTGTGACGAAATTGAGTTCCCTTTGCCCTAAGCGTCATCAAAGAATATGTAGTAGGTAGCTTTTTTTTTTTTTTNTTGCGTGTCTTGTGCCACAACTACCTCTTGAGATTTTGTTCTTCGTCCTTGTTTACAATTCATCGCGGGTTTTAAAAATACAATCCGATCAAGATTGGAAGAACCTTTTTAAAACAGTTACTAAAGTTACTTGAATAAATTCTTAAATATTTACAAGTAAAGTCATGTGATCATTATCTGTTACATTTGATATACAGGATGATTATTAATTGTATACAATAAAGTGGTGCAGTAAATCTACACTGAAAGAAACTAACTGTATCAAAACAACATGTTGGCAGGACCGCTTCTTTATCGAGAGAGTAACAGGAACAGGCCGGGCAGAGAATACCGTCATATCATAGAGTTTTTTTGTATTGGCCTGGGTAATGGAACATTGCATGTTTATAGGAGATGTTCAAAGTGTCCACCATTAAACTCACAACCCAGCAACGCCCTCCTGTAACACGACTGTCGTGTTCGTTGTAAGATGTGTGGCAAATGTGCCGGTTACGGAAATTGACACTGCCATTTCTGGTAAATATTGCTTCATCCATTGCCGGTACCCTGCTGAGAAATTGTGAATATGTGGCATGGTGGTGCAGCAGCCACTATCAGAATGTCCTACGGAGTTTGGCGGTCTAGGAGTAAGTTGTCAGACTTCTGTTCTGGCGGCCGGGGTTCAATCCTCGGTCCCAGCACCGATTTATCTGATTACCAAACCCTTCCTTCACCTCTAACAAGACATCTTGTGAATGTGGGGAATGCCAGGCCTCCAACGTGGTTCGGATTACACGTTAAACTGTAGGTCCTCCATTTCATCTCACAATCACCCTATCATTACACATTAGCGTAAGTGCGTATAACCCGAACGGGTAGTAAGACGTGGTGCTAATAATAATAATAATACTACGGTGTTCGAAATTGAGAGCTGGATTCAACTCCTGCACCGGCTGCAAATGGAAGGGGTAGAGTAATTGGTCATGTACTGTTCTCCACACGACCGTCTGTGACATGTGATAACGTGCGGCTAATCGATGTGTACTTGGATCCAGTGAGCGTCCCACAGAATGCAGAATTGCCTCTTCCACTGAAATGGTTCTGCGACGTCGTGGTCTACCAGCGTTGACCATATCAGATGCAAAATGACCAGTTTCCCTGAGGTGGCAATTCAGTGTCAAAAATATTCATGCATTTGGATGTATTCGGACAGAAGAACGTGCAGTACGAGTGCGAACATCTGAATTCTGTCGTTCCTCACCATAAATCAGAATCAGATCGGTGAGTTCCTCGTGTGTGTATTAGTCCCCAATTTTACTGGTCACTTTCAAACACAAAACACAGCAAGTGACTGAGTGTGGCGTTCCATGTCTCTGGCACGCCAAATGACGCATGCGCAATGCTACCACGCAATGTTGCCACATCTCGATGACGAAGTGGTCCCGGCAATACGTTTTTATGAGAATCTTTTAGTTTTTTCTTTTTTCTAGTGTGTATTTCACTCCACCACTTTATTGTATACAATTTTGAATCGCCGTATATATTATCAATACCTATTAAATAACAGTGATAATTTAGTAATTTTAATACAAGACGACACCCTACATAAACCAGAATAGAATGGACCAGTTTCACATACGAAACTGGTCTATTCCTGGATTTAGTATAGCGCTACACTTGAGGCATGCTAATTCTGACTAGGAAACTGACTTTAAATGTCTAACTCATCTAGTCTGGCTTGCTGGCTGATGGGGAGGTCGTGGTACAAATACCAGTTGTAGTAATTTTATTTATTACTTAATCTTACTATCCTTTCGGGCTAAACGCATATTATCTACTAATGGAATTACTATGTTAAAAATTAGTAAGATTTATTTTAGAAGTTTACCTACATTTGCGTTGAGGTAGAGTGTAAAACCATTTAGGGAAAAAAAATCCCTCAGTACAATGAGTTTCAAACCCCAATCTTACAGCTATCGGCGGTTTAGTATAATGCAAAAGTGACGCCTTATACAATGCAACCAACGTAGAATATCTGGCAGGGTGTAATGAGTTTTTTTTGCCCTATGGTGGTGCTTTACTCTTCCTCCAAGCTGATGTGGGTACATTTTCTTTAAACCTGTACTTCCTTATCTTTATCTCGATAGTGTAACAATGCAGATAGCCCAAACAGGAAGATGTATCGTACGAAAAAAATTACCCCACCTAGATAATCCCGTAAAAGACGTTCGCTAAATTGAAAACCAATGTTTTTTTTGCACCTTTCACGTATTGTACAATTATTGAGTGGATTTTTTTTAGCTGGAAGCAATCCTTCTTATTTTATTTCAAAAGCAGGAGAAAGAATATGTCATGGTTATCTTACTGTAGGAGAATGTATGTCATCGATCAATAAAGTGTTTCACACGCTGAGAAGGTAAAAAATAAATAAAAAAAGTTTCTGTAAATGGCTCTCTTTCTTTAACTTCCGTCAAGGGAGCAAAGTTTTTTTCCTGTCATCCACCTTCAACCACATTTTCATAAGTTCGTGATCTTACTTCAAAACGATTTCATCGGAAGATTCTCTCTGAGCGACGGCGACAAAATATAGTGTTTGATTCTATCATAAACGTGGGGAATGTTCAAATATTAGCGTTTTCATAAAAATTAGACCGCCAATGACAGGGATATAGGGGTTAATATCCCGGTCGAGTGTACATAGAATTTTTTTTACTTAATAGTTTACCACTTTATACCTACGCAAATGTGGATACACTTACTTTAAATTAAAACTTTCTCATCCCTAGCTCATTAGCGTATTTAATACAAATGTGTATAACCTGAACAGGTAGTAAGACATGGTGCTAAAAACCCTACTGGATAAAATAAATTTAAATATATTAATAGTTACCCAGGGATAAAAACTAATTTTAAACACAATTCATTATAAGATAAAATAAGTAGTACGGCACACAACACAGACTTTCTATCACTTTTATCAAAATATACAATTACTTAACACTCTTAAGGTTTGTGAAGATAAATAATAGGTGTATACATTGTTGTAGAAATACTACACCGAATATCATAAATGAAATAATAAACAATGTTACTTACTCTATGGCACTAGGAACACTGTTCAGAAAAATTGAAAAATGAGAAACATCTTTGTCCACCAAAGCGTGTAAGCATCAAATTAAATTTCAAAGACCGGAATTAAAAAGTTCTTAATTTTACTTGTATTGGTTTTATGCCAATATATTTCAAGTACAAGATTTATTTCTTTAATAGTACTACAACTTTATAATTCTAAGTTATTTTAAATAATTTTGGATAAATTAGGAAAATAGGAAAATTTCTCTTATGCAAAGAACCTTCAAATTGTTTTTCACAAGAAAGTGAAAGTTGCCATCTTATTTATTATGATAAACAGTATCTAGATATAAAATTTATTCAAAATCATTCAAGTCAATTAGGATAAAATTAATTTTTTCTCTTTTATCCTTTCATTAATCTACCCATACATTTAGGTTTAGATATATAATTCCAAAAATCACAGATACCAAGTTTGAGTCCAATCGGTTAAATAGTTTCAGTTCTAGCCCGAGGTACAGACAAACAGACGGCATTGCGAAAACAACTTTTTATTTTGTTTCAAGGGGTCATAAAATGTCAACAATTTTCAAAATCTTGAGTTTGATGTTTTTTGACGATCACAATATTTGTCTCTCCGGCGGGTCGAGAGAAAATAAAAATCTAAACCCAATAACGTGTAGAGAATGGGTTCAATTTATCTTTAATACGCTTAGAAAATTACGCATGTGTGTGTGTGTGTCTGTGTGTGTGAAGAGGTAAGTGGTAAGAGAATTTTCTTCCTTCCACGTGGTTAAAAAAAAATGTTGATAGCCTAATGGAATCCATCCCCCCTTTCAATTGAACGGGAAGACGCGAGACCAAATTACATCTAGCCTTCCCCTACAAGTAGTCCTAGTGGTCCGCCCCTCCCCCTCCCAGCAGAAATGTGGGGCAAGAGGAGGGGTTGAGGGTGAGTAGGCTGGGAAACCACATGGACAAGACCTTACTATTTCCACTGGAATGGCCGTTTAGAAAATACAGACACATTTTATTGCTGCCAAAATTTATGATAATTTATTAAATTAATTGTGTTATTGTATAGGTATTGATAGTATCTATCAAAAGTGGCAGTTGCAGATCATATGACTTGACGTATGAATACAGTAAAGTAGATCTAGTAGATTTTATAGTTGTCAGAAAAGGTAATTTTTTTTGGGAAAATTGGACTTAAGGTACACTAATAGAGATACTGGACTTAAGCGCAGTTTAGGAAGAAGTCTGCAATGATTATAAACTACTATCCGATATTTATTCAATTTTTTTTACTTCAAGATATAAAATGATTTATGGTCCAATAACTTAGTTCAGTAGGTAGCGTGTCTGCCTTTTTTTTAAAGATAAGGGTCTCAAATTAGATTCCTGGTTTTGCCATAAAATCTATAATTGGTGAAATGTGGTTTTCCCCTTTTACGGAGATAAATTAGTGGCCGGAATAGCTGGGTCCGTTGTTTGTTCTAGATTAGTTTGTAAGTCGTGTGCTGATATAATCATTGGGTAAAGTGCACGGTTACTACCTCATATATATATATATATATATATATATATATATATTCAAGTGCTTTTTATGGAGTTGCACCAATGTGGGTAAATAATTCAAGGAGTGATAAACGATTTAAACATAAAATTACCAGAGTATTTTTGATCACGAAGTAAAATGAGAACGAGCTTTGAAGCTGCCCTGCAGTATGTCTGACAGAACAAATGGTCTGGTCTGCTCAAAAATGCGTACAGAAGTTGTAAAATTTAGAGGTTATATACCAGCATTTTCATGGAAGTGGGAAGTCATTTAAAAAAATAATAATTAAAGGACCTAGCTGGGATTGAAAACAGGACCACTCCATTACAAGAAAACCATACTAGATGATTTTGACTCTTGGCCACATTCCCAACGATGGTCATTACCAAAATCATTAATTTTTTTTGAGGTTTTTTCCGGTGAAATATAAAAAGAATTACCTATGCATAGAAAATATAAATACTATTATAACCATAAGACTAATTTTGATATTTTAGTTTTTAATTATTATTTAATTATATTGACCGTTTCTGTGCTTTAGTGGTCAAAGTTCCTAGTTAGAGATCCAGAGGTCCTGGATTCAGTCTACATCACATCCATATTTTCTGTGAAGCAGTAGGTCTAGAACGGGGTCAAATCAGCCTCGTGAAGATAAACGAGGAGCTACTTGAATGAAAAAGTAGCATTTATGGTCTATAAAACTGCATATATAACTTGTTTGAACGAAAAGTAATACAAAATCCCTATATACTTTCATCCGGAAAACTATGCTAATACCATTAGATTGTTTCCAAAGTTTCAGCGTACAGTGCCTGGAGAGCAAAGCTGTTCAAGCATGCGTGTACAACAAGTTGCATAGAAACTAGGTGATTGGTACTGCACACCTCAACATCTAGGAGTACGGCAGCAGAATATACCACAATTAATAATAAACAACACAACAGGTATCTAGAAATGCGAATAAGTTTTGAGGGTCATCATTAACGGTCCTACATAACAGAAAGTGCTCGCCATTATTACATGTGCAGTGCCACGTGACTAACTCCTATGCAACTTGTTGTACACGCATGCTTGAACAGCTTTGCTCTCCAGGCACTGTGCGCCGAAACTTTGAACACAATTTAATGGTATTAGCATAGTTTTCCGGATGTAAGTGTATAGGAATTTTGTATTAATTTTCGTTATAACAAGCTATATGTGCAGTTTTGGCTATAGGTTTCCGATCTCATATATATATATAAAATTTATTATAACCTCTATCTTTATTTTATCTCTTTAGAGTTTTATTATGTACGTGTATTGAAAGCTAGCTATTTTAAAATTAAGATTAAATAGGAATTCAAATAATAATTGGCAGTACAGTATTTAGAACGTTTCCGCTACTTCAGTGTGTTGAATAATTCACGACTGAAGTGTGTTTCAATTAAGGGCTGTTTCGCCTCACTTTTAATTAACTATTTTCCAATGCATGGGGGTGAGGGAGATTCCATCATGTAACATGATATTGTTTCCTTCACTCTTGTTGTGTGTGTTTTTTCCAGGGTCTGGTTATTCCCACACTAATCATTCCTAGATAATTCCTAACGAAGTGAGTTAGCCTTGAATCGTTGAAAAATAAAATAAGCTACAAGCTATTCATTCTTCATAGATATAAAGTTGAAATGCAGTGTTTTATTATTTTAATATGTGATTGAGTCATCCACATATGGGTAAGATAAACGAAGAAAAATATATAAAATGTACTGTCATTTGCGTAGAGCGAAAATGGAAAACTATCTATGTGTAGAATTAAAAAAAATGAGCAAGGTACTCGATTTGCTGCTTAGAATTTTAAATTTTAATCATATGAGATAATCAACTAAATGAAAAATATGTTGAACCAGACTGAAATCCATGTATACATACATTGTTCGGCTTAGGTTCAAAAAACATCTTTGCTAAATTTAGTTAAAATTGGCCTACGCGTTTGACAGTTTTCGCGTAACATAGTTCCGGGCAGACAGACGAGATGCCAAATGGTCTAGACGATGGTTAAAACAGGACCTGACTACGCTTGGTCAGTAAAACTTTGGTTGTGTGACAGAGGTAAATAAGTGGATATAAAGATCCATGACCTCACGTCAAAATCTGTATTAATTTATTAATCATAATTACTTACATCATCATTAACTGTTTCCAGCCTGTGGCTGGGTCAGTTTAGTAACATGCCTTCATCTTCCTCTATTTTACCACCACTCTTATTCCTTTAATTTGTTTCATTCTTATCCTCTCATTTGCACACTGTCTGTTATCTGCTACGCCAATCTCTTTCTTGGTCTTATTTGAAGTATTTTTCCTACACACTTCATTTTCATAATTTTCACTGGCATCCTCTTATTTTACATCCTCATAACACGCCCAAAACATCTCAGTCTTGCTTCCTCTACTATCTCATATACTCCCTGTAATTATTATTATTATTATTACTAACAAAAAATATGTTATAGCTGATACAACTCATTAGAGCGTCACGCACCCTATGAAGTCTTTTCTCGTATCCTTGATGGCACGATCACCATAATTTGGGAAACATTGATGTAGAGAATTACTCGCTAAAGAACATAAAACATACCCACTTTAGGTGGCAGTATGGTTTAAAGCATCATTCTCACAATATACTAGACCAATGAGAAGATCAGTGTTCGATCCCGGTCAGTTGTATTGAGGTTGATTTTTCCTAAAAAAAACAATAGCATAACATAAAACATGACCGGCAGGGCTGGCGTGGTGATTTGGATGCATGACTTACTATAGAGTTTGGTTTTTGTTTCCAGCCTAGTGGATTACCCTTTCTCCAGGTGGAAACTGGTTTATTTATTTAAAACTAAACACTTTACTCCACTAAAATTATATTAATATGCATAAACTATGGCTTATTAAAACTAATTATATTATTTAAATATAAATTTTGAAATATAAAAAAAACAAAAAAAACAATTACAGTAGGGCCCTCATATCCACGGGTTATACGTTCATAGATCTATCGCAGTTACATAAAACCACGTATAATACCTAACTATTATATTATGTGATATTCATGTCACACATAAATACATAAATGTTTAATCGTTACATTATTCACAGTACGACATTACCAATATTGGATAAAGTACACAATACTAACGTGTACTGTACACTACAGTGTACTTACTACTCTCTATTTTTCTTTTTGCGACGATCAATGATGATGATGATTATGATGATGATGATGATGGTGATGATGATGGTGATGATGACGGTGATATAATAACACAATGGCCACGATGAGGAGATAAAGTGAGGTGATGATGTAGGCATTGGGACTTATAAAAAATATTTAATCAAAAATAGATAAAATTGGGAAAAGGTGTACCACGGATAAACGGATAAATGGACGGGAAAAAATCTTTATAGCCATTTTCGAAATATTTTGAATCAAAAAAAAATCACACATCAGTAAACTACCCTTAATTTAAAGCCTAGCATATAAATCAAGAACATATCCGAAGGTATATAATATTTAAATATAAAGTTTGAAATAAATCCACTAAACCGTTTAGGATTCAAGTCCAGGCACAGGCAGAATTGAAAGCCCAAATTTTTGGGTCTTGCGGCTACATAAGATATTCATCATAATCTCGAAGCAGAAAATGTTTATGTTGTCCCTACTTTCTATTTATGTGAGGAAGTTAGAAAAAAAAAACCAAGGGCTCGTTGAAATCCATCAAACAAAAAACCTATTATAAACAAATGTGAAAGAGTGTGAGGAAGCGAGGGTTGTAGGTATCCCATAATCCTCTGCGGAAACCCTCTTCTGCCATCATCCCTTTATCTGTCTCTGATTGGGGGTGGGAGGCGGGTGTGAGGGAATGCTAGGCAATGTCCACACAATTGAATTTCCTTTTCGTACAGAATCGAGTTACGTCTTCAACAAGTATCCTGTGAGACAGAAGACAAAATATAAATTGTAGACAAGGAGAATAACTGAGAGAGAGAGAGAGGGATATAAGAGAAAGGAAGTTTCAACTAAGATGTGATTACACGAGCTGTCCCAGATACCGGATAGCTTGAGGTGTCTTCAAGAGCGACTTCGGCTCTTGTCAAAAAGAAACTGCCAACGCACGTTCCCGATGGTTTTGTTTGGTCAGAGGAGGGTGGTGGGGAGAGAAAGGGAAGCAAATAGGGGTGTAAAAAATAATGGCAAGTTCTTGATTTTTGACCATAAATAGAATTTAAAAAAAACAATATTAAAATAAAAATGAATGGAATGTGTTTTATAACTCAGATGAATTGCAACACTCCACTTTTCACTAAGGCTGAGGACATAAAAATGTCAAAAGATTTCCATTTTTATTTTATTATTCAAGGTATGTAACGTACTTACACTTTCTGAACTGACTGATTATATCAGCACACGGGAATTTCTGGGAGTGAGAGTGAAAGGGCCTACCAAAATTTCCGGGAAAGATATTTTTACATATCTTCCAGGGTTATTTGCCATGCCACAATCGACATAGGCCCAACGGCTTTACTTCCCCATCGAAGGAAGTTGTGCTACGGATTTTACCACTCAAGAAAAATCCATCGATTCCAGCTGGGTTTGAACCCACGAACATTGTGACTTTTGCCTATAACATTTACCCCAAGACCACTAAGGTCAACATCTTCATTTATAAAACGTTTATGAAGGCAGAGTGGACAACTTAAATGAAAATATTATTTTACTTTTCATAATTTTTTATAAAAAACGTTTTAAATCATACTAATATTATAAAGAGGAAAGATTTGATTTTTTGTTTGTTTGTTTGTTTGTAATGAATAGGCTCCGAAACTACTGGACCAATTTAAAAAATTCTTTCACCGTTGGCAAGCTACACTATTCCCGAGTGACATAGGCTATGTTTCATTTTCAATAAAATTAGGGATGCTTACTAAAACTTGAATAATCTAACCCAAGGTGTAAAAAAATAAACAAAAAACTTCCTTCAATCACGTGCGCTGCGAAAACTATTAATGATAGAACAAAATGATGTATTACAATTT
>CABEEJ010004120.1:43143-58116 GCA_901482245.1 Timema douglasi
TTTTGGGTGGTTTGATACAATGTGTGGGGCTTTTTTTTTTTTTTAAAGAGACGCGTATGAAAGGTTTCTTGGAGTTTGTGAGTTGGTCATGGATTCCTCTTCTAATCTTCCATTTTGTGGAGGCAATGCAGATTTTCGTACTCGGTGTGATCACTAACCTAGTGACATAGAGTAAGGGTTTCATTTAATCATTTTATTAGTTGGTAAGATGAACTTGGTGAGTTTAATTGTTCTATTTTATTTAACCTCATCTTTCGGCATGCGTGTTTTGGAAAATTAATATTTGAGAAAAAAGGTGGCGAAAGGTTTATGTTTTGAGTATCTCTCCTATTATAATATAGTTACTTGTAGAGCACCTGTAATGCTCCCGGGTTTCGGCACCATTTTATACTGTCTCACTTAACTAAGCACGCTCACCTCTATTCTTTAGTGTGTGGTGAAAGGGGAACAAGGAATGTATATCCAGTGAAATATAATAACTCTAAAAATAAGGATAGCCTTTAATGATTATAATTATTGACCATCACGGATTCCAGATATTATATGCTTAATAATATAAATGAAAATTCACAATAACAAGCGTTCACATATAAGAATTAAAAATTAAAAAAACATTAATAGCATAAATGAAAATCCCCAATAACAACAGTTGACATAAAAATATTAAGATAAAGAAAATATGAACATTAATATCATAAATGAAGATACCCAACAAAAATTAATGACAATGATGACTTAACTAACTTCGATAAAACTAACAAATCCAATAATGCTCCTTACCCTTAACATTAAAATAATACACCAAAGAAATGTATTGTAAGTAAGACGTTCCCCTTCCCACCCGAGTAGCATTACAGGTGCTCTACAAGTAACTATATTAAAATAGGAGAGATACTCAAAACATAAACCTTTCGCCACCTTTTTTTCCCAAATATTAATTTTCTAAAACACGCAGGCCGAAAGATGAGGTTAAAGAAAATAGAACAATTTAACTCACCGAGTTCATCTTACCACCAAATAAAATGATTAAATGAAACCCTTACTCTATGTCACTAGGTTAGTGATCACACCGAGTACGAAAATCTGCATTGCCTCCACAAAATGGAAGACTAGAAGAGGAATCCATGACCAACTCACAAACTCCAAGAAACCTTTCATACGCGTCTCTTTAAAAAAAAAAAAAAACCCCACACAAAAAAACAAACACAAAAAAAAAAAAAAAAAANACCCAAAAGGTGGCAAAACGTTAATGTTTCTTTTTAAACCTAGCTCTCACATAAAAAGAAGCAATGACATTTAAACATATAAAAACCAAAGAGAAATTAATTTAGATCACTAATAATGAAAACAAAGGAAAATTAATGCGTAAATTATTAGTGTTAAAGAAAATAGTTCTATAGCTATCAACGTCAGTGTCACCATCTGTCGATCTTGAAAAAACACTCAACCCCGACCCCCCTTCCTTTTCCTTCTGCGTAATGGACGACATCGCACTGCAAATGTCTATGCTGCCCGATCTCGGCACCAAATCACAACAACTCAGTGTGGTCCAAGTAGTCTAGGAGGAAGTTGAAAGTTCGGCCCGTGTTCGCCACACAATTAACACATAAATGCATTCCTCTATTATTTTAAAAATAAGGGTGCACGGCACAGTGGGTCCCTCACATTGTTACGTAGCACAGATATTTATACTTTCAAATTTTGAAAGAATACTATTATTGTTCATTATGACACTGTTAGTAAACATACTTATATGAATAACTTTCAAGTCTGAGTAGTATTAAATCTGAGTTCGTCTTTTAATGTCACAAACAATTCCCTATAAAATAATGACATTCACTCTGTATGTGAGAATTTATTTAACACAGGTCTGGAGGGAGGAGAAAGGGTCAGGTTAAATGTGTATTTAGGATTACGTAAGGCTGGAAGGGTAAAAAAATACAAGAAAAAGGCGTAATATTGTTTATGTATGACTTTTAGAAATAGCTTGAATATATTAGATAATTTGACAGAACAAACCTACAAACATATCGAACATATTTTAAATGTTTGAGTTATTTTTTTAATACATTTGTATAAATGTTAATTATCTGTGCTAGTTCCTAAATATTGGGCCAAACATAATTTTGATTTTGGTGGTACATTTATAAACAATGTTGATTTTTTTTCCACACTAGGTTTATGGAATAAACACTCTCAAAATGCAATATATTCATTGGGATTTGAAAAGAATAAAAGCATCTCAACTCTATTGAAAGCTTTTTCTTTGAAGTAGTTTTAATCAACGTCGTAAATCAAAGTGAGCTCAATTTTGTTTTTGTGTCTTAATATGTATTAAGGTGATTAAAAATATACTTGATACAGTTTTATTTTTAATAAATACGAAAATGTTATATTCCTATAACAATTACATTCTTATACGAAAACAACACCTTGAAAAACTATAGAGAAAATCGTAAAATAAATATTTTAAAATGATTAGTAAACTAATAAATTCATATAGTTTCAGGACTGTTTTATATACATATAGATGTATATATATATGCCTTTATTGTGACTCATTTGATAATGTACCAGATGTTAACGTACTCGGGATTGTTTAAACTAAATATAAAATCTAAAAATTGGTGTATTTCGAGTGAATTCGTTTCATTTAAAAAGGTGGCAAATTGTCCGTATCACATCTTTAGTTCGTGGTTTTCTTTTTTTGAGCAAGATAAATGGATAAATTAAGACAAAATAATCATAAATATGTTTGCCAACATAGTGATATTCACAGGGTTACCAGTTCGGGGTTCGTATCTCAGCAGGATACACAAGGGATGGTTTTTAAAAAAAATAAATGGCCACTCAATCTTTACACGAATATTTGGGTAAATTTTTATTAAACTCTATCTTCCTAATTCTCGACTCCGTAATTATGTTAATATCTCAGCTGGGTAGTTTGAGATGGCGCAACAAACAAAAGAGGAAATAGCTTTATATTTGAGTTCTCCAATTTAACAGTGACACTTGATACGATCCATTGTCACAGGACGGGCTGGCAATTAGAAAATTTAATAGATACACTTTCACCTATTTATACGTAAAGTATTATGATCTGCAGCTATCACTTTTAGATATTTTCAGTATCTAATAAAATAATAAAATGGAAGATACAGCAAAAGAAAGTTAAGCCACTTTGCATAAAATTTTCAATATGACTTTTATACCTCAAACCCTCTAAACACCCCAGAAAATATTTTTTAAAATAAATTTAAATATGACAGAGACCTTATTCAACCATAATCTAAAATGCATTATAAAGGTATCATAATTGTCTAACAGATGGTAGCACTAGATCATTTAGTGCTAAATCTGGATCCCTCATTTTTCTCCTGTATACTTTAAGTGTTAGCAACTTAGGATGCAACCAAATACGTATGTATTTTCTATAAGGCTCTTCCTATTAAAAATGGACTGTAAATATATGTGTTCAACCGCTCAAACAAAGTAGTTTGTGTCCGTCTATCTTGTTCAATTAGGTTAAGCCCTTAAAGTGTTGTTTTTTTAACTCTATTTTTTCAACCCTCAGAAGAAGAAAAAAAAAGCTCTCATTTCTGCCATAAGTCTGATAGAAAAGCTCTAACCGCATTCCTTGTGGGATTAGGAAAAACTCGTTATTGCGAGGAAATACAGGAGTAGCCAAAGAATTAGACTACACTCAGTTCTCATAAAATATAGAACCTTTAGGAATCAAATACGTAGATAAAAAGCATCATCTCTGTCTAATATAATTTGCCGGTGTTGGGGAGGTTGAGCCATGAATCCCGGAAACATTTACTGGGGGTATTTTACCAAATGGTTTCCCACTCTTCATCCACAGAAATGTGGGTACATTTTTGGACAACTAGAAACGTTTCTAGAAATACTTTCACGTTGTCACACGTCAAGTCATGTGATCTGTGGTAGTAATAAATATTATCAATATCCATAAAATAATACTAATAAAATATAGAAATGTAATCGGTGTTGGCAATAAAAAAAAACTTTTTTTTAAATTTCCCAAAATTAAATTATTTTTTTTTTATTTCCTAAAATGCACTTGTTATAAAAATTAGACAGCACCTAAAGTAGAACTCTGGTAGGATGAATAATGATAGTTACAAACGTTTCTAAAACCATTTTAAATATATTAATACGTCAAGTCATGTGATCTGCAGCTGTTACTTTCTTATTGTTAATATTATAATAACTCCATGGTGTCAGTACGCGATCGAGCTATACCAACCGACCTGCCCCCATCTGTTGGCAAAGATAGTGCCAACATGTGCAAATTGAGGGTGTCATGTGGTCAGCACGACACAGCTCCTGGTCATTAATCTCAGTTTTATATAACAGAAATATTATATTTTTCATTCAAGTAGCTCCTCATTTGTCCTCACGAGGCTGAATTGAGCCCGTTCCAGACCCACTACCTCACAGAAAATCTGGAAGTGTCTGGGATCGAACCAGGGACCTCTGTATCTGTAGCCAGCATCTGATCACTAGAACATAGAGGTGGTCACTAATGACATAATAGTAGACCTAATATACTAAAAATATTACTAATTTTGACTGCAAAAGACCTGTTTCTATTATTTAAGCTGTTCTTTCGACCAAAGACCTACAGACATGTGCAGATTATTAGCAATTTTCATGTTTTTGGTGTTTGTTGTGATAAAATTCGAATTTGGTGTTAGTTAGCGGTACTTACTTAAGCTGGAATTTGTAATTTGGGTACGTCATAGTCTTATACATATTTCTGATCCATTTTTGGTCAAGTTTGGCCCTATATTTTATTTATTTGTTTCAGTTTACAATTGTACTGTCCTTTACATTTTTCGCTTGTGTGTATTTGGAAGTAAAAATCCTCCCTGCTCCTTCCACTCGCTTTTGTTTATTGACTGCTTTGTTTTATGCTTAGGGGTAGTTCTGGAAGTTCATCCCATGGCCGAAGTAACAATGGCTATAGCAGGTAGTGTGGGGGTGAAAGCCGGAAGTGGTTTGGAGTTCTGTCTTCTAGCAGTTGTAAGGATACCTCGGTGTAATAAAGATGGGCAAAGCTAAAGATGTCACACCGCGGAAAAGAGCACAAATTGAAGTCCTTTCGAAAACTGGAGGTAAAACAAACGCTCAAATCAGTCAGATTTTAGGAGTAAATACTAGTTATGCTACGCGATTCTCACAGAAGATGACGGATCATTAATGTACCACACCACAACGAGTGGGCAGGTGCGGTAGATCATCCATTTTAAAGAGAATTTTGTTTCGGGAACAGCGTAAATAACGAAACATGACATAAACTCAGCTTCAGGCGGTTGCTCGGGAACATGGATAAGAGGTATCTGCTAGCACTATCCGCCACAGGCTTTTCGGAGGTGTATTAAAAGAAAGAACTAGTAAAAAGCCAAAAAACTGGCACCTGTCATGATTAAAAAAACGCCTTGATTGGGCCATGTCCCACAAGGACTAGGGAAAGGTAAATAAAGTAGCCTACCAAAAATGTATTAAAAGTAAAATTATCATTATTACAACACAAGTTTTGAAGTAATTTTCATTTTTAGTTTTTATTAATTTGCTTATTATCAAGCGAATAACAAAAATACTTGTTTAAGGTATAGTTAAGTGACGAGATAATTATCTCTGCTGATGAAGAAAACACCCAGTAAGTAAGAAGAGGGCCAGGAGAGGCTTTCAGGAAGGAGTGTGTAGTACAAAATGTAAAGCACCCCACTAAAGTTATGATTTTGAGTATGATTTCAATTTATAGGACTGGTAAAATTCATGTAGTTCAGGGAAACATGAATGCTGGGCAATGCAGGGAGGTGGTAGAAACGTGTGTTGTACCTATGATGAGTGTATGGTTCCCAACAGGTAATGGAATTTTCATGCAAGATGGTGCGCCATGCTACAGGGCAAAAAGCGTTACAAGCAAACTGCAAGAACGGGACATATCTGTGTTGGAATGGCCCGGCAACAGCCCAGATATGAACCCTATCGAGTTTGTCTGGAGTGTTTTGAAGAAAAAAGTGAAACAGAAGCACCCGACAACCAAGGAAAGTCTGGTAAAACACATATCTGTGTAGCAAAATGATGACAAAATTGTACAAATGTGCAAGACAGCAATAGAGGGCGTGCTACGTCGAATCAAAGACTTAATAAGTGCTGAAGGTGCCATGATAAGTACTAGAAGGTATATAAAGACTGTAAGTAAAGTAAAAGTGTATGTAAGTATAGTTTAGTAGAAGTTTAGTATCGAATAAATTAATTATTTCGTTAAAATGAGAAAATTGCTAATAATTTGCACAAGTCTGTACTATACATAAGATAAGCTTTATCCGTGGGGTGAGACGAGCCCTTAACTACAAAGCGTAACAAATAATAATTTAAAGATAACCTTAGCAGGATTGATTAATTACATGAAGGACGTACTGTAGCGTCACTTGTTCTCACGTTCAAAAACAAGTGTACAATACTTTTTTTTCTTTCTTTTTAAGAATTTACAACTCTGACATTAAAAAAACCTATCAGTTACAACTAGAACCATAATTATTCTTAAAAAGATTTCTCCGACCCGTGTTGCAGTTTTTAAGGCATAGAAAGCAATCTTGGCTGATTTTTTCAAACAAGGGAAATAACCCAAGGACCCTTGGACCTAGGCGAGGGTGGCAAGGAGACCTCATAGTGGACATTGAAGAAACACACGCAATCATACATATCGCGCTGTTACAGGGTTGGAGATGAGCTTTTCACTCAAACTCGACATCTATTATTTATATTCATTCTTCAAATGCTAGTTAGAATCAAAGTTTGGACCAAATTAACCCTAATTGGTAATCTGTTATATTTTATTTACATCAAACCCAGTATAATCGTTGTTTGAGAACGTGAAACTACCTGGCTCCCAAACACAATATACTTAAATATTTAAATCTAGCGTTGCTATAAACTGACGCAAGTGAATCTATAGAGCGATTAGTTCATCTACTAATCTGGTCAGTATCCAAACCAAGGATGCCAGGGCGGATACGAATCGTGCCATTAAAACTTTCGAGATCGTTGGTTATTTCTGAAACAGTCGATCACAGACTTCTGAGAACCATTTGCTCCAGTCAAACGATCAAAGGGTCTGTATTTGTCTAAAAAAGAGTGTACGTTGTTCTTACACGTTTCTCTCTCTCTTCAGAGATAAATGACAACATTCTTGTAAAGTGTGTGTGTGGTTTTTGTGAAAGATGGTCCACCGAAGGTAAAGGCTTAATGACACCATTATATCACCAGAGATGTAAGAGATCCACTCACACGCCTCAAGAAATGTTCACAAGCGTTTGTTAGGAGGAGAGATGAAAGCGGAAGCCAAACATATAAGCACCCACCTTGATGGCCTTATGTTCTAAGGCGCTACTCTCGCAGTAGACTAGAATGCCGATGACGGTGAAAAATGAGTTTTGAATCTTGGTCGGGTGTACTGAAGGTAGTTTTTCCAAAATGTTTTTTCACACTTCCCCTAAATATAACCTTCCTAATATCTAAAATTATTATCGTAATTATTAAGCAGCATGAGTGTATAATCTGAACGGGTAATAAGCCACGGTGCTAAAAAAAAAAGTCTACTGGATCCACACCTTCATAATTACTATCATGACATGGTGTCTTAGCGGGTACGACGTGTAGACAGCCTCCACAGGACAACGCTTTGTGCCACCAGAGCGGCTAATAGTCCATATACACGGCGACCGAACTAGATACCGCATCTTTCCCGGTCAAATAAATGACATACACTATAAAAAGAAAAAAATAGAGGATGCTTGGGAACACAAGCTCACAGCTGACAGCTAAAAGCTTTGAAAAGTTACCAGACCATATTATGTATCTCTACGCCGAACCATATGATCTGCAAAAACATATTTTTAGCAGCTGTCACTTCTGACGGTCAAAATTTAGGTATATACCTAAATGTTGACTGTCAGAAGTCAGCTGTGAGCTGTCAGTCAGCACCAAAGAAGCCATGGGGCTACTGTATGTAGGGCCAGTATTTTTGCAGTTTTTAGTTCAATTTTTATTTTATACACAATAAGATAATCTTTTTTTCCTCAATTGTTCTTGATTTGTCATGGGCAGCCTGGATTTTGATGATAAAGTTTTATCCTAGTTTAACCGCTTTATCTGCTCTAATGCGGGTACATTTCTTCTAAGATAAATCTCCTCACACTCCCTTGTTACACGTACTAATAAAAATGCTAAAATCTTTGTTTGTTTGTTTTACGTTATATATTTTTTTAATAAAAATAATGGCCTATACTTATTAAAAAATATGTAAACCTTTTAGAAGCTAGTTTTCATTTAATGTTAAAAGGACCCCATTGGAAAGCACGGGGGCTAAGATGTCAGCCTATACTGATTTGTTGGTGACTCCCAGCCCAAATTCCAGCCAGCTGTATAAAGGGTGATTTTTCTTAAACGTTTCCCACTCTTCCTTCACGCAAATGCAGATGAATTTATCCAAAATTCTACCTTCTTAACCCTTACCTCATTAGTGTAGTTAAATTATGACCACCTTGTGGAAAGTAAGACGTTATGCATGAAAGAAAATAAAAATGTCGAGCAGATTTAAAAGAATCATCTTTGAAAATAAATTGCTAGATAATTATTTAATCATGACATTTTTGTAGGTGCTGGGGGACCATTTGTTATTCTCGTTAGTTATTTCAACTTGTTACAAAGTCCTCAGAATGTTTCGGTAATGAAATTAATCAAGTCGAGCGTATAGTTATTATTTATTATACGGGGAAAAAAGTGTACCAAAGTTTATGGGTAAAATTACATTGATAGCGCTTGTTCACAGATTATAAACACGACAAATTATAAGAAAGAATTGTGAACAGCAAAATCAATCATTTTTAATAAAAAGGATGGGTACACAGTTAAGGTACCTGACTCTGAAATGAGAGGCCAAATTTTTGAAAAGCTTTACAAAGGTTTATTTTTTCTGGCACATGATCTTCACATCATATATATAGGACTATACTTATGTAGATCCTCTTACTCAACCTATTAATCACGTTTCTATATGATTCGGTCAATAGCCACGTCATCGGTTTATAAATTATAATTGTTTTGTCTGCAGCTCCCCACTTATCCTTATTTTAAGCCAATTCGTTTGTATATTAATATTATTGTTATAACTAGTGAAATAACCGCGTGTAAAACAAATTAGTAAAACGGGATTAAACCACACTAATTTTTTAATTAAGTAAGTTTACTACCCGTATCGGTGGCCGCAGGGTCTAATACGTGACTCTCGCAATAGATTAGACTGCTGATGACGGGGAGATCAACGTTCGAATCCTGGTCGTGTGTTTTGAGGGTGATTTTTACTAAATAGTTTTCCAGTCTCTTTCAACGCAAATGCAGATGTAATTCCTCTTAATTTAACCTTCCTCATCCCTAACTCACAGTTGTAATTAGTGCATACGCGTGTTACCCGTGTGGGTAGTCAAAGGGGGTGATAAATGTAAGTTTACTCTACTTCTTTCTTTATTTCTTTTAGCGTCTTCGTTTTACTTACTCTCTGGGTCATTAACCCTAGGTTACAAAAATAGTCTAACACGAGAAAGGTAAAGCTTAGAGTAAATTTAGGCTATCCAAAATTGTATAGAAGAGTAAGTGAAAAACAATCTGGACAAAAATACCCTTAGTGAACCCATCCGGGATTTGAACCCCGATCACCAGAAAACCAGATTAAACGAGCTTTTAGGTGCTTTTTTTTTTATTCACTTAAGGTATNCCCCCTCTTAATCTATTACTGGGAAAAATAAAACCCACATTTCATTATTTTTAGACCATTCCACGGGTCAAACCCGGGACTCTTAGTTTGGTATAGTTTGAGCTAAGGTGTTGAACTTAGTTTCAGTTCTAGTACCCATCAGAAACTTAATAAATCAATATGAACATGACAAATTTTAAGAGACTGTGAGCCAACAATCGTCTAGAGCAAAAACGGGGGGGAAATCAGTTAAATGAACTTTAATTCCAGCCCCTCCCTGTCTGAGTCAGGAGTTCTAACCCCTAACCGATATCTACTAAATGTAAATCCATCTAGAATCTAGACTGTTCGTAGGATTTCCTATTCCTTAATACTTAGAGTGAGAAGGTAATTTGCAGAATAGGTCCAGAGTGGGTAGACCCTCCTCTTCCCGCCCCTCTGATCCTCCACGTTACAGGCCGTGACTAATGACATAGCGGCCAAGCGAAACATTTTTTCACTCTCACACCTCCTTCCATAAGAAGGAGGGGGTGGTTGGACTAATGAGGTCACTCCATCATGTCTACAACTAGAGGGGCGGTAGAGCTACTTTTACTGAACACACTATCTATGGCTATTTGGTGTAAATCCATAAATATAGTAGAATTTTCATAGAAAAGTTATTATTTGACAGCTAGAAAAATTCATTCATAAGTCAAATCACGTGATTCGGAGCTGCCAATTTTGATAGCTATTATCAATAATACTTAGCACCTTGTCTTACTATCCGTTCGGGTTATACGCTTAAGTACTAATTACACCAATGAGTTATGAATTGGGAACGTTGAATATAGATTAAGTGAACCCGCATTTGCGTGGAGGGAGAGTTTAAAACCATTTAGGACCTCCCTCCCAGTTCACCCGAACGAGATTAGAACCTTAATCTCCCCGTACTCAACACGAAACTAGCGCGTTAGCTAACTACGCCACCGAGGCGGGATATTATCAATATATATAAAATTACCAAAATAATAACAGATTTAATACCTTTCGATATTGAAAGCAAATTAAGTGTGAATTAATTAAAGTTATTTTCACCAGAATTCTACTAAAGGTATTTTCTTGGTTGTTATTAAAGTGGGGATGTAGGGAACGCGAGTTAAGGACAGTGTTTTAGCAGTTTTTATAGCAAAACAGTGTGTTAACCAAAATAAATACAATATTGCTCCAGTAGAAACATAGAGTTTAAATGTATTCACTTGGTGATATCAACAATTGTTGAATATCGGTCAAGAGTATCCTGGAATTTAATGAAAACTTTTTTCCTTTTCGTTTAACAAGTTTCTCATCTAATGCTGCTATTCTAATGACAGATATTTAACAACCGTTGATAGCGAAGAAAATTTAATTCTATGTTTATAGTGGAGAAAATATTAAATTTCTTCTAACCAAAAAAAAAGGTTTTGATATTAAAACTGCAAAACATACTGACCTTTTATCGCGTTTTCTACAACACTCTAACCCTAACATGTAACCGTACATTTAGAATCACTCAAAAAGAAAGGATGAAAATTCTATTAATTAATTAAACTAAACCACATCAAAACGCATTCAGATAAAAGTTTTAGTCTCATCATTTCTGGGTTGCCTTTGACAGAACGTTCTAGGTTTATACCCAACTAGATATACTGAGATGTATTTTTATTTTATTTTTTTGTTTAACGCGTTCTCCTCCTGGGTTATACTCATGTATATCAATTGTGCAAATGGAGTAAGGGTGACTAAGGTAGACGCCTAAGGAAATGTACTCACATTCACGTGTAGGAAGAGCGGGAAACCATTAAGAGAAAGAGAACACTGGGATTCAAACCCCGAACTCCCCGCCATGACAAAACCAAACTTAATTATCTTGATAGTTAGACCATAGGCGCACTGCAACAATTTTTTTTTCCTGTACGATTTTTCGCTCCTTCTCCACACAAATTCAGGTACAATTTATTTGAAATTATACCTCACTCATCCCTACCCTATCAGTGAATATACAAACAAGCCGGATGAGTAGTAATGGATAAGTAAATGGTTTTTTATATTTACTGAAAGTTTAGCAATAGTTTTATTTTGAAACTCTACAGAATGTCTGCGGTTTCAGGTTAAGTTGTATTTCATGTTAGATATAAATTATTTTTTCTACATTTAGGAAGTACGTGGAAAAGAAATAACACATTTTTCAAGAGTGCGCATCTTAGAGGCCTTTCTTCGTACCAAAATGCTACTGTATAGAAGTGTTCTGGTGGGCAAAAAGGGCGTTCAGATGTCCATTACTATACAAATCAGTGTGTACATAAACGTTTACTGTATTTTATTACTTTTTTTAGCCGTTCTAGTCATATGTTTTTACTTTAGTAAATTGATCTAGTTTAGTTTATTTATATTTATATTCCTCTACAATACTAGTACAACTGTATCGTCCTCCTTACCTCTGTAGTTTATCAAAAGGTCTCCTACTCATTCTATTCTCATCTTTATCTAATTACTTTTGTTTCTTCTTTTCTCCTATTTTTTACTCCTAAATTTATACATATTTTCTCTGGGACATGATTGCACATGTACACACCTTTGCTCTTCAGCGAACTAACAAAATAAAACACCAGACACACACATTGTTTCAGAGTTGGGCCAGCTGTGGCCGATCCGACATGATCATTAGTGAACCTCCGACTGCCCACGTACAGCTCCGTTCAAAAGACTCGCTCAAAAAAAATTGCCTTAGCTTCTTACGACCTTACCAACAAATTTTTTTTTTACTAGCAGGACTGTGCCTACATGGACATAAAACACACACTCCCTTTCTTACTTTGTAACCATCCATCTCAAAATAAAATTACTTTAATTGGATAAGAAATGTGGAATAATGTTTTAGTGAAACTCGCTTAAATGGGTGAAGATTGAAGGGGTGGCTTATAGGTTTTTCAACATTTAGACTTGGGTTTAAGGTATCATTCACACGTACGCTGAAAATGTAAATAATAAATCTAATTAAGTGGCATAGCAATCCCCACGCTGGCAGAAATGTATTTTGACCTATAATGCTTTGTAATGTAAACTTAAAGCCGCTGATTATCAATTTTTTTAAATGGATAAACACATCTTTTAGATTATTGTTTTGATGGATTTTTTAAAATGTTGTTGTGAATTGGAACAAATCAACACAGAACGAGTACACGCTCGCTTTTCATTTGATTAATTATTTCAAATAATTTCCCTACAGTAGACAAAGCTGTCTGCTTGTATCTTGAGTTGTAAGCGAATGCATTTATTAAGTTGGTTGTTTTAAATCTACGCGAAATGATTCTATGGTAGGATTTTGTTAGGAAGAACATTTTGAAGGCTCACACTTTATTTTTTCTACCAACATTGCTGACGTTTTACTATTTTATTAGTGTTAATTTATAGATATCCATAATATCGAGAGCTACAGCTGAAACGAAAAAATTGGAAGCATTTTAAATGTGGTGGTTCAGAAGAATGGTTAAAATATCAAGGATGGAGATGGTATCAAATACAGAAGTGTTAAGAAAATCAAATGAAGAAAGGAGACTTTGGAAAGGTATACAACAAGGAATAGTTAACATGGTAGGTCATATTTGAGACACGATTGTTTGACTAAGATAATTATAGAAAGAGGTATGGGAGGGAGAAATTCAAGAGGGAGACAAAGACTGAAGTACATGAATAAAATAGTGAACGATGTTGGCAGAAGAACTTACAAAGATGCAAGAACTTTGACCCAGGATAAACAAGAAAACCAATCTCAATATTGATGACGTGACGATGATAATAATAATATATTTCAAAAGTGAAAGATACAGATCACATCCCTTGAGGAATAAACAGGCTATAGTTGCTATAGTATATTATATAACTGTCAAAAAGTTCCCTTTCCATATAAATCAGATTGTAGGTCTGAGACACATACGAGTACATAATATGTAGAGTAGATGGATAGTTTGCTGGAATTAGGGTTGATTTATTACTCTTCAAAATATGTTCATGTTTGTGATGTGTGGGCATCATTAACTCTGACTTTTCTCGCGGCATATATATGACCAGATATTTTTCAACCCCCAAAACAATACCTTAAGGCATTTCACATTTTATAAATACCTCATAAGGTAAGATAAAATAAAAAACTATTTACTTACATTCTATAGTTAAAATATCCCAAAACAAGTTGCGTCAAATTGTAAGGCATATAATTAAATTTTACTACACATTAGTAAATAAAATTTAAAAAAAATCGAAAGTTAGCTTTCACAAATGATGAGCTCAAAAACAGTTTTATTTTCTATATTTTAGTTCCGAAAAGTCCAGACAACGTTTGATATTTAAATAAACACAATTTTAAACGGTCAGTAGAATTCCTGCACCTTAGTTCGATCGCTATATTGTTTTCCGATTGATTTAAGTGTTATTGTTAGATTTTCAACGTGTGTGAAAAAAAATTTCATTATTTTTCTCGTTTTTCACTAAATGGTTAATCGTAAGTCTGTATTTGACCTATACTTGTGTTTATTTCTGATAGCCAGTTCACTGATTCCAAATCAAACACTTAAACAGAAATAGCTTTTTATGAAACTACATGCTTATGGAATACTAAGCCTACTTTTATTTCCTCTTGAACCCTCGGAGAGAGAAGTATTGTGATCGTAAAAAAATTGATTTAGAGATTTTGATAAAATGTTGAAGTTTATTGTTTCCCTGCAACCAAAAAAGTGGTTGTCGCAACGCCGCCTCTCGATCTAGAACCTGAACCATTTTATTGATCGGGCTGAAACATTGTATGTAGAGTTTTCATAAGATTTCCCCGAAAGGTTTTTGAAATTAGATATCTAACCCTAAAATTAAGGGTAGTTTACTTAAAGAAAAATTAAAAAAAAATCTATTTTCTCGAAATCCGCTATAACTATTTTGGGATGTCTAGGCACTGTTTAACATAACAAACAAAATGGCATCTCTAGTTTATCCATAAAAATTATTTTAACGGTACTTTACATGAATGAAAATTTTCAATTTTGATCATATATACGCAACTAATTGAGACACAAAACTACTCATCATTGTAAAGTTGTTGAATTTTTTATAATGCTTTCGAAGCAGAAGGTAAGTCATGACTTATGTTTGAAAAACTAAAAAAAAAAAAAAAAAAA
>CABEEJ010004120.1:58129-69729 GCA_901482245.1 Timema douglasi
AAAAAAAAAAAAAAAAAAATTTTTCCTCATTAAAAAAATTCTTCTATCATGTTAAATCAAAGTTGTTTGCTCAATTTTTTTTTTATCAGGTAAATATATTTAGCAGCTCTTTGAAAGGTGAATTTGATTTTTACATTCTTCGCTGAACAAAGATGTTCCTCTTTTCTCAATTCGTCTCACAAGTCTTTACAACTTTTAGTAAATGCCTATCTTTTTAGATAAAAGAAAGAGAAAATCTGTTTAATACACCGTAACATTTAATATCTTTTAAACTTGATATAATTTATAGGTTTTATTTACTACATCTCACTATTTGTTCGGGCTATAATCAAATATAATAATTACGCTAGTGTGATTAGGACTAAGAAGGTTGAATTGAAAGGAAACATAGCTTTACGTATGAGGGTGAATGGAAAATAATTTAGAGAAATTATATCCTCAATACAACCGGCTGGAATTCAAACCCCCACCTCCCCTTCACCATAAAACCATACTAAATGATCAATACATTAAACCACGTTCCCACCGATGCGGTTAGAACGATGGACGCACTTAACCTAAATTTGCTTGCGTAACATTTCCAATCGCTCCATTACTGTATAAATGTGCAGTTACAAGGCACGTGGAATTATATTCCTTAATGTTTGAAGTTATAGCACAGTTTTATTATGTAATTCCTTGAGATTGACCTGGAAAAAGAAAGACATCCTCCATTACTAAATTGAAATCCCATAACCTCGAATTAGAGGAGGAAATAAGGCAAATACATAGACCTATCAAGACTTGTCTTCAAAAACAAGAGTTCTCTAGAACACGAAGGCTTGTCTACAAAACAAAGGCTTGTGTACAACTCTAAGGGTAGTCTACAAAAACAAGAGTTCTCTAGAACACGAAGGCTTGTCTACAACCCTAAGGGTGGTCTACAATACCAAGGCTTGTCTACAAAATAAAGGCTTGTCTACAACTCTAAGGGTAGTCTACAAGACCAAGGCTTGTCTACAAAACAAAGGCTTGTCTACAACTCTAAGGGTAGTTTACAAGACCAAGGCTTGTCTATAAAACAAAGGATTGTCTACAATTCTAAGGGTAGTCTACAAGACCAAGGCTTATCAACAAAACCAAGGTTTGTCTACTAAACGAAAGAGGAGGTCGAGATCCAATCTCGGCGAGGCCTGTTGAGGATGTTTTTACCTTAGTGTGATTTTTCGCTATGTTTTTCCTACCTAGTCTCTATGCTAATAAGGGAGCACTTCCACAACACCTTAGTACACCTTACCACTCCCTAAATTAATTAGTTAATAGCCTACATTGGTGAACGGTGACTCCATAATTAGTGGTGTCACGTACACTATATATTGGACTGTTGGTGATGCAGAGGCTGTAGTTCGAATTCCAGTCGAGTGTGCTCAAAGTGTTTTTATTTCTAAAATGTTTTCTCATCAAGAGAAAGGAGTGGTTTAAGGGGGTAGGGGGCACCAGTTCTGGAATTAGATGTTGCCTAAACCCAGAAAAACCTTTAATAGCTATGGGTACAGTAGAATTTTTCTAATGGAAACCCCTCCATTTAAAAAAAACTTTTTCTGCCCTTATTTCTCAATCTCCCTCCACGCAAGGGAGAGTACATTTATTATAAAACCCACCTCGGTGGCGTAGTTAGCTAACTCACTATTTTTTCTCTTCTTCTACGATAAAAGTCAAATTGGACAAATCAAAAGTTTTCATTATGAAAACAACGGACAAAAGGGCTAAGCTTATAAGATTTACTGATATAAAACTATTTTGGATTCCAAGATGAGTGGGAGGACCTACAATTTCAAAAACAATTTTGCTGGAAATTAAATAAAACACCCATGGAGTTTGCCTGAAATCGAGCCATACCGACCGAGCGGCCGCCATATGTTTGTGAATATAGTGCCAACTTATGTGGATAAAGGATGTCATTTGGCCAGCACAATGAGCCCTCCGCCAATTAATCTCAGTTTTCTTGACCAGAGCCGCTACTTCTTTATTCAAGTAGCTCCTCATTTGACCACACGAAGCTGAGTTGACCCCGTTCCAGACTCATTGCTTCACAGAAAATCTTGAACCCTGGACCTTTGTCTCTGTAGTCGGGAACTCTGGCCACTATACCACAGAGGTGGTCAGCAATAATGTTGCAAGTAAAAAATACTAAAGACAGACAATAATAATTACCTTGGTGTGAAACGTAAGGATAATAGTTTCTTTAAAAAGCTGCTTATGGCCTCGCACACCGGTATAGTATCGTATACTACGGTGCCAGGACAGTAGCGGTATGGTAGCAGTATAGTATCGTATACTACGGTGCCAGGACAGTAGCGGATATGGTAGCTGTATGGTATCGTATTGCCGCGACGGTCCGGCACACCAATATCGTAGATACGACTTATGTCCCAAGAGCTTGTTTCCCCCACCACACCCTACAATTTTATTGCACCACCTGAGAACAGCGCAGTGAAAATAAACCAGTGTATTTTTGTTGTTCTATTAATAATAATAATTATATTGTCTTCTTCCTCAGATGAGGACATTGTGGTAGCAGACATGTTGCTGGAGCCAGATAAAAAGGAAGTGGATACATGAAATCAATAAGAAAATAAAAGTGTTTGGAAAGATTTTACACGGTTTGAGGATTTGATCCACGACGATAAGATGGTTTTTCTAATACTTTAGTTAGAGGTTGGTGTATTTGATGTTGAGGATGATCATGAGAAGGAGACATAGGAGGATGAAGGTTGAATGCAGTGGGAGGTGGTTGCTGTTGAGGAACATCAAGAACTGGAAGCATAGGGGCCCGAAGCTTGAATGCATTGGAAGAGGGTGGCTGTTGAGAAGGCATGGAAAGTTGATGAAGGGAAGCAAAAGAATATATTGACTGTTGAGGGGGTGGCTGAGGAACAATTTGATGAGGTAGAGGTATCATGGGTAGCTTATCGTTGGATGTATGAGGTTTCAATGCTTGGTGAGGGTAAAAGTGAAAATGTCGAGGGTAATAGCTGTACTAGCATTCTAATAATTTTCTTTCATACCGAGAGACCAAGTTAAATATGTCAGCCTTAGCAGATACTTGAAATTATTTGGGCAATTGTCGAAATGATTTCTCAATGGCTGAAAAAACTTACTGATGTTCGAGATGAGTGTTTTAGAGGGTGTAGTGAAGGGCGATAGGCAACGGTCGCCATGACAGTATCGTACGTGTCTTTCCGCTTTCAAAGCGGAATGTAAATCCACGCACCGTACGTACTGGTACGTGCTGGTACCACGGTGCTACGACGCTTGTCGGTGTACGCAGCTCCATATCAAAGCATGACAAGAGAAAAACGTACAATACGTGTACGATATAGTACGTATAGGATGCTATTCCAGTGTTCCTCTAAATTGTAGAACCTGTTGCGCCACATAGATTCCGGTTTGGTTTTCCTTTTCACATCTTCCGCCACCAAACTACGTGGGCTGAAAATGTGAAACCCCCCCTTCCCACCCGCTCTCATCCTCTCCACACCTTGTCTATTCTAAGTCGGGGATAATTTTTAATATTTTTCAAGCATCTAAGCGAAAACTGTGGAAAACAAATGGTTTTATCAATGCGCAAAACAAAGATTTAAAGATATTTTACAAAAAGAGTTTTATTTGTTTGGGCGTATTTTAAATGCACATTCTGAATCAACTAATTACATCAGGACGTGAATTTAAAACTATATTAACTACGTCAATTCGTCACCGTGAAAGGGGAGGCTACGATTTCACAGATTATAAATATATTGGCTTTGTCGAGACATAAACCTGGTACCTTTGACTCAACAGGTAGATGCCCCACTGAGTTAACGGGTCACATTATTTGGAGATTACACTGACGCTGTGTGGACATTAATAGTAAAATTGGGTATTTCAGGAAGCTTTAGCTAAATTATAGCCATGGAATAGTTTGACTCCTGTGGAAGATGACATATTTAATAATGACAACAATAAAACCGTAGTAAAATACTTGGTCATTTTTCTCTAATGGCAACGTGAACACGAATTCTGCCCCACCAATCCTTTATCAGAACTATTTTGGCTCCAGCAATAATACTGATTCAACATTAAAAAATGGGAGAATGGTTGACTCCCGAAACTATACTATGAATACGACTCTTAGTATCTAGGTATTTGAATTAACTTCGGAGCTTAGGCTGCTGCAATTCTTTACTAACACGACAGAAAATAAGATTTTTTTAGCAACCTTGTAGACAGTAACGGGGATTGCAAGGTTAATAATCTGCTAGCCAGGTTTAAGGAATATTGTGAGAGGCTCCTTCTTTACAACAATAGCTTCCTAAAAGCTTATAATTGGGGGTGGTTTTCTTCCCTTGTGTGGGACCACTAAAGGTCTGGCGGACATGTTGGGTCACGAAGACCAATGGGAGTGTTTTCCTGGTTTAAAAAAAATCAGTTTAGTCGATTAGGAGACGCGTTACTGTTGTCTCGCCGGGCTTAGGCCAAGGACGCTCCCGGGTCAAATCTGGGGTGTCATGTTTTTGTCAATCATTTAACGACACCTCGCGTTAGCCGCTCAGTTAGTCCCCACGGATCTAATTAGTATAATAAAAAGTAATCAGATATGATATCTAATAATAGTTAATTACATCACGGCTAAAGCAATTGATATTGTGAATTTATCTTAAATCTGTTGACGACCACACTAACCACGACGCGTGATGTGTATCAAGTGAAATATTAGAAACCAACCAGTATAGCAAACAGTAATTTAAATATATGATCTCGTTAATTAATTTAACACACTAGCTAAAGAATTGGTGCAAGAGAATAATCTACACTAATATTATAAAAGAGGAAAGATTTGATTTTGTTTTTTTTTGTTTGTAATGGATAAACTCAAAAACTACTGGACCGATTTTAAAAATTCTTTCACTAATATAAAGCTACATTATCATCGAGTAGCATAGGCTATATTTTATTTTGAAAATTTAATTTATTCCTCATAAAAATGTCGATGGTTTTACACGAGGTATAAAAAATTGCCTAAAAATATGCTTTCTCCACGTGCGCTGCAAAAACTATTGGTATTGCATAAAAAATACTATATATATTGAAAGTTCTCATTAATATGAACATAAAAGTCCGGAAGACAATATATGTAATTATTATAGTTATGTTACAATAAACGTTTTTGGTTGAAATTAGTCAACTAAAACACGGATGCGAAAAAAAGTGATTATATCCGTATCATGGTATGAATCCTTATCCAAATCAATTATTTGATCATTTAGACTGTTTACGTATGCGTAGGAGTAAATTACTTTTTAAATTATTCAAATCGGTACATTGGTTTTAAAGTTATGAAGAGTATAAAAAAATAAAAAATTTCATGATAATTACTGCAAACCGCTCTATGGAACAATGCATTTATGTTAGGTAGGTAAACTGAAATATCACTATCGCGGGTAGCAGTAAATAAATCAGAATTGAAATAAATGATGTTTTATTATTTTAACCAATAACGCAGCCACTATACGATCGCTACAAAACTCTAGATTGGACAAATAAATATTCATTCCGTTACGACCTCATTTCATTTGTGAAGTCATTACGGTCATATATACAAGCTGGCCATGAAAGTGAGTGAGTTAGCTAGGGTCCATTTATGCACGTAACAAGGCACTACTTTATATTTCAAATGCTTTCTAGATTTGAAGCTATCGTTCTTCCTAATCATGTGATAACATAATTGGAATGTGGGGAATGCCAGGCCCTCCACCGTGGTTCGGATTCCAGGTTAAACTGTAGGTCCTCCATATCATCTCACAATCACCCTACCATTACACATTAGCGTAAGTGCGTATAACCCGAACGGGTAGTAAAGACGCGGTGCTAATAATAATAATAATAATAATAATAATAATAACATAAATGGATATTAAATAAAGTGTCAAGTTAATACGTGCTGTCGGTGGAAGGTCTCATGTATTAATGTAATTTCAGCAGTTGCGGCTCGTGTATAGGCACTGCGGAACTGCAGCACTACCTATTTCCACTTGATACTATAGATAAAATTTAATATAATTAGTCATTTTTTATTTAATTCTTTCTTTATAATTGTAGTACAATATATATTACTCAAGCTTAATGTCAGTACTTCAGTATCCATCCCCCAGCTTATGAAAAAGACACAAAAATATTTGTATGGAACTGTGCGCTTCACAGTGCCAGCGACGTGGTGTTTGGTTGGCACATAGGAAGGGGTTGGGGAGGAAAGCGGGACTGCCAGGCAGAGAGAGCACAGTTACTCTCGCAGTGCCGGCTTTGGCGTGATGGTGGAAGGAAGTTTTTTTTACTCAGCGTGTGTTGTGCTTAAAAACCGTGTACCATATTTTTGAATGTGATAAAGTGTAGAAGAGTGTTGAATTAGATTATTATTCTGCTTCCAGCTATTCTATTTGATTCATTTTTTTCGGTTCATTTATTTAACAGAAAGACTAAATGCGCTTGCAGTACTTTCAATGTAAAAAAAATCCTCAATTGTCATCCAGAGATCAAGGAGAAAATTATTGAACTTTTGGCCCAAATTAAAACAAGAAGAATAGTTTTCATTTTTAAATGAATAGATAGAACTTGAACTGTAACCATGTAAGTTAAAGTCAGTAAAAACTGTTTTTTTTATTAAGATTTTATCAAGTTCCTGAATAAATTTTCTTTTCGTACATGTTTTTTTTTCCTTTTACACAATTTTAAAACAAAGGCTAAACATTTTCTGGATCAGCACCCCTACTAATTTTAGCTTCGAGCCACCACTGAATTTCGGGCCATTCAAATCACCATTCAATACGACAGTAAGAGTAAGAGCTGTATTTATAGTCAAGCTAGTGTATATTTAATTTAACCAAATAATGTTTCAATTGATCATTTCCATTCTACTCGGTCACGTTTTAAACTGGGAGAGTAAAAGATATTTAAAAACATTGGAAATCACGTTAACCTAACTCAACTGTACCATGGTACAAACTTCTTATGGGGGGAAAAAAATAAGTATAGAAAAGTCCTTTCACTTCTAACTTATTATTCCATCAGTGAAATTCCCTTGGTTGTTTATGGTTTGCCCTTTTTTACATTCTACTCTACTTTCCTTCCAGCCCTCCATTTGCACAAGAAAAATCCTTCTAGAGAGATTAAAGGCGTACATGGCACTTACACGTTAAGCGAAAAGATCTTATAAGATTTTCATATATCTTTAAAAGTATCTATCCTTTATCTATTTTATATCATATATATTAATAAAATCAAGAGTGTGCTTGTCTTATATGAGCATTGCATGATATTTACTTCACGTAGAGGTCTGACATTTTCAAAATTAATACCCCCGTGCACAAACATGGTCATCTCAAAATCAGAATTTTAAAATTGTGACAAAAAAAATTAGTTGGAAGCAAAGCTATATTAATAAAATAAAGAGATTTTTTGTCTGTCACAAGCATTAAAAATATNCTGCAACGCGTCTAATTGCATTTAGAACCCTTAAGTCAAAACTATGGGTCTGCATTATAAGGTTAGTATAATTCAATGTTTGCTATTAAACCCAATCTCACTTTCAATTTGTAATTAAACCTAGTTTTAAAAGTAATCTCCCGCTTACGATAACTCACCATTAACCGCATTTACTATTATTACATCCGGAGATAAGGTCGTCTGTATTAGTAATCAGCGAGGCGAATACGTTTGTAGCTAATTATGGGCAAAGATGGACCTTTGATCAAGGAGCAGAACGAGACCACAGGTGGAATGTTAATTATTGTTACCAAGCAGAGTTTGAAGATCATTTACATAGAGGGAAGTGAAGTGGGAGAGTGGTGGATGTAGGGGAGGGCGGAGGGAAGAGAGGATCACGAATCCAATACTAATTCATAATGTGTATAATAGAACTTTAATGTTTACAGTTCTAGTTTCGACAAAATTTAGATTACTTTTTAGTACGCAGTTTAGTAAGATGTTCATCTTGTGAATGTGAGGAATGCCAGGCCTCCACCGTGGTTCGGATTCCAAGTTAAACTGTAGGTCCTTCATTTCATCTCACAATCACCCTACCACTACACATTAGCGTAAGTGCGTATAACCCAAACGGGTAGTAAGACGCGGTGCTAATAATAATANCACCCTACCACTACACATTAGCGTAAGTGCGTATAACCCAAACGGGTAGTAAGACGCGGTGCTAATAATAATAATAATAATAATAAGATGTTGGCAGGAAAGAAACCTTTTTGAAAATACAAACACAGATTTTTGCAGTGAACATTGAAAACATTTTAATATAGTATTACTTGATTCTGTGGCTGCATGGTCTAAGACGTCACTCTAATGTTAGACTGTACTTTTTATGCCAGGGAAATTGAGGTTCGATTCTCGGCTGGGTGTACTGAGGGTGTTTATTCCAATACGATTTTCCACTTCCATCCACGCAAATTTGGGTGCACTTCCTATAAATTCAACCTTCCTCCTCTCTGACTCATCATCGTAATTAGTACATATGCGTATGATCTGAACAGGGGGTAAGAAGCGGTGCTAAGAAAATATATATTAGTGTTATTTTATAGGTATTGATAATATATATCAAGGAAGATCACATGACTTGACGTATGAATATGAATTCAGTAGAATATATTAAAAACAAAGGGATTATTTTAACAGCGCCATGCACCGTTGGATGCGTAGACAAAGGTGCCAGTCTCTATTCTGGCCTGGTTTACCGCTGACGAGGAGGTTGGGCTATTGAATACCAACAGATCAGAGAATCTTTTTCCTAAATGATTTCACCATCTCTTCCCTTAAATGCCCGTGCAGCTTTCTTTATTAGTGTAAAAATACTATAATCCAGTAGGTGTGGTCAAACTCGAGACATTGAATTTAATCCCAGTCTATATTGAAATCAATTAGATGATTCGGTGTGTGTATATGTACATATTAATATTTCCTTTTTAATATAATTCATTTTCATCTTAAATATCTAAAAAAAGGAAAGACTCAGATTTTTTTATTAAATGTTATGAAGTATGCCTAGATTAAGATAACGAACGACAGAAAGTCACTAAGAAAGTTTCGTGAACTTCAAAGGCGATTGATAAGAAGATGAGCTCGTCTTAAGGAGTATTCTAATAAAGCACTTAACTGCTTTATAAGAAATGTATACCGTCTCCTTTACAATGAAACGGCTTGAAAGCTCAGTATAACTACATTAATATTACAGTACAGTACAAAGATGTTACTATCTTTCTCCCCAAATACAAAGTTGATAATTTGATTCCCCTTACCTATACTGTACTATGGAAGCAATAAACTTTATCCTTTTATGCAGGCGTGTCGAACTTGTTTTATTTTAAGGGCCGCGTTGACAATTAAAAGTACTGTAGGAATCACATTTACAAACAAAAAAGTAATTAAAAAAATACTGTCAAGTAAAACAATAATACATTTTAAAATCTTGATAATCACAACAACAACAAAAACATCAACACAAAGCTACATTTTAAGTCTTACCCTTAAATTTTCCCCATAAATAATAAGTTTTTCATTTGTTGGGGCAAGTATAAGAGGGTTATACTTTAAATCTTGTGTGTATACGCTTCAGTGGACGAATAGTCTAAGGCATCACTCTCATGTTAGTCTGGCCTGTTGATGACAAAGAGATTAGAGCTCGAATCCTGGTTGGGTCAACTTAGGGTGGTTTTTCCTAAATGGTTTCTCCATCTCCTTCTGTGCAAATGCGGGTATATTACTTCTAAAATTCTTCCTTACTCATGTATACTCCATTGGAGAAATTTTCACATATCCTTGTAACTAGAACAGGTAGTATATCGCATTCATTACGGTCTCGCTTTAGGGGTGTTTATAGCTTCAAAGTGTGTTACCCAGTAGTTGCGTTTCAAATATAGGAGAACATACAAGAAGTGCATTTCTTTAAATGTTCCCTCACGGTTGTCGTATATCTAGACGTTTTCAATAAGCCAGTTTTGTAGCTTTCAAACATTTGTAAACACATTGCTTTAACAAAAAATAAATAAAAAGAATAAGAAAAATATCTTGGAAAGCTTTGGAAAAATATGAGAAATACATCTAGTGAACTTTGTAAAGAATAAATTTATCCTCTTGTCTAGTGGAACATGATTCACAGTTTCTTTCAGAAGTTTTGTGATAAGATAAGGTGATGGAGGGGAAGGGATATATAAAGGACATAAAAAAACACTTGACCCAGTGTTTGTATTGTTCTCAAAATTCCAATATACCTTGTTTTTTCATACAAAAACTAAAATCTCTTTGAACGTGGAAATATAGCATACAGTACATAATACGTTTTACATAAACCTTTCACTATAAAAATAACGAACGTCTGGCCATCATTTACTAAACAAGGATCTTGTGTTTCTTCTTTTGTGTTCGGTGTTTTTTTTTTTCGTAGGATTGAACGGAACTGTATTAAGTCTAGTGAACTTAATGCAAGCGATAAGATTTATTGGTATTCTGTGCTATTCACTGCATTCCTAAGTGTGTTTTTTTACCCACCATGTATATATATATATATATATATATTAATTTCTTATACTACTGTCCTAAAGTAAATCATTTTGTTTCTTTTGTAGTACTAGTTGTAAATAGAATTCCATTTCTAAGACCATCATATTTATAACAGCTCAGAAGATTCGCCTAATTAAATTCCCTAAAAACTCTTTAATATATTATATACCTTATAATATCTCACCACTTCTGTCATCAAATCTGCCGATCGCTTTTTCAGTCGCTTCTAATAAAGATAGAAGCCTGAAACTTTGTGCATACTCTTAATTTGTGTGACAGTGCATTCTATTAAAAGTTGAACTAGAGCAATAGCTAATTATACATAGTTTTTAAAAAATAATTACGAGTACCTTTTATACACTCACTGCCCTTGTCATAAAAATGTCTGACTCCCATTTTTAGTCACTTATAATATAGATAGAATGTTAAAACTTTGTACATATTTTATTCCTAATTAGCAGGACGGTGAATTTTATTAAAACTAGAGCATCCGTTCAAACATATTCTATTTAAGTTTACATAATTAAAAAGTATTAAAATAAATAAATAAAATAATACAAGAAGGCTTATTTTCTGCTTTTTAATGAACGATAATAGTTATATTAGGTGTATTCTTTTATAACCCCCGTTTTTTCTATTATTTCTTGTATTATTTATCTCTGTGATATTTTTTTTTATATAACAGTAAATAATTAAAATATATAATATACTAACTGTAATATTAGTTAGTAATATCGATTAAATAGGTACTCCAATCGCTTAGACACTCAATAGTCCTGTGAGAACGCGAAATAATTTCACCAAAAATTTTCTACACACTGGGCAAAAGCTCTCAAAAATCGTCAACAACCTACCCTATATCATATAAAATAATTTACCAAAACGCTAGCAAATGGTTTATTTATTGTTTCATTTTATAAAGTCCATCCAACGTAGGTGACCTGGCGGTCTAGTGGTTACGGTGTCAGACTTCTATGCTGGCGGCCGGGGTTCAATCCCCGATTCCGGCAAAGATTTCT
>CABEEJ010004121.1:7469-69718 GCA_901482245.1 Timema douglasi
ATAGCGTGCTTGACTCTCAACTTTGACTTTCACTTTGAAGGTGGGCCTGACTCTCACTATAAAGGTAGGGCTGGTTGAAAGGATAGAGTGCTTGACTCTCTTTTTGAGGGTGGGGTTGGTTGAGAGAATAGTATAACTTATTCAAAACTTAAATAAACTTCAACATAACCGAAATGTCTTGGCAACTGGATCTATAGCACTCCAAAAATAAATACACACAAAAAATTGGTTTTTTACTTCTTTATGTGAATGTGAGGAATGCCAGGCCTCCACCGTGGTTCGGATTCCACGTTAAACTGTAGGTCCTCCATTTCATCTCACAATCACCTTACCATTTACACATTAGCGTACTTATAACCCGAACGGGTAGTAATACGCGGTGCTAATAGTAATAATAATAATAATAATAGTTTACTTCTTTAGAATTTTTTTTTTAAATTGTAGATTATGTTCTTATTTTATTATTTTATCTTTGCTTTTCGTTGCACCACAGCAATTTGAGTTTACAAATTCAAGTCTCCGAAGTCTTTTAGGGACATTAGATTTCTCGCAAGCTAGAAACTCTCCTCCTCCAAAGGCTATTCAGTTGACTCTTCATTCCTATTGGTTGTACGTCAGAGTAGGGTTAGCTGTATATAAAGAGGAGGGGTAAACGCGACGTGATGCACCTGCAATGTATGTGTACTATAAACGTGATGTAATGGGCATGTGATGTAATTGTACACACCCGCATTTTAGTGTGGGAGAGTGGAAAACAAATTAGAAAAACCACTCTCATCAGTGGCGGCTCGTGTATAGGCAATGAGGAACTGTAGCACCCCCGATTTCCACTTGATATTATCGATAACATTTAATATAATGAGTTCATTTTTCTTTAAATCTTTCTTTATTTTTATAGTACAATATATATTCTTTAATCTTAACGTCAGTACTTCAGTAGCCATCCCCCAGTTTATGAAAAAGATACAAAAATCTTAGTATGGAACAGTACGCTTCACAGTGCCAGTGACGTAGTATTTGACTGTTGTGCGCATGCGTACGTGGTAAGGGGTAGGGAGGAAGGCGGGACTGTTAGGTAGATAGAGCACTGTTGCTCTCGCAGTGCCAGCTCTGGCATGATGGTGAAAGGAAGTTTTTTCTACTCGGCGTGAGTTGTGCTTAAAAACCGTAAACCATATTCTTGAATGTGATAAAGTGTAGAAGAGTGTAGAGTTAGATTATTATTCTACTTCCAGCTATTCTATTTGATTCACTTTTATCGGTTATTTTATTTAACAGAAAGACTAAATGCGCTTGCAGTACTTTCATTGAAGAAAAATGTCCTCAATTGTCATCCAAAGATCAAGGAGAAAATTATTGAAACTTTTCGTTCAAATTAAAACAAGAAGAATAGATTTCATTTTTAAATGAATAGATCAAGCTTGAACTGTAATAATTTAAGTTAAAGTAAGTAAAAAAGTTTGGAAGTTCCTGAATAAATGTTCTTTTTATGCATGTTTTTTTTCCTTTTACACAATTTTAAAACAAAGGCTAAACATTTTTTAGAGCAGCACCCCCACTAATTTTAGCTACGAGCCGCCACTGACTCTCATTACCGACCAGTCCACTATTGGCATTACAGTGTACTGTAAGAGTGATCTGTAAGAGTGATGACTTATGACCATTCGACCACAGAAACTAATACAAAACCATTAACGGTGATGCTATATTCCTGCATTTAATTTAATATATTTTTACAGATGTATACTTATCATAGCAATCAATGTTTATATAAATGAAAAAAAAACCATTACTTCACCGGCTGGTTATATACATAAACCTATATATATATAGGTTTATGTATATAACCCTATATATATATAGGTTTATGTATATAACCATATATCTATATATATATATATACATAGATAACCACATATATATATATATATATTTTGCGAGTCTGGAATATATAAATCGTAACCCAGCAATGTAAATATTAGCCAGTACTAATGTACTATTGCCCAGGGGACGTCCAAACGTACTAATAGTACATCCTTTCTTTGGAGGCTCTCTACATGTCCCGATGAGACTAGATAAGGGTGATAGTGATTATGAGGGTAATAGTGATGATGAGGGTGATAGTGATTATGAGGGTAATAGTGATGATGAGGGTGATAGTATGAGGGTAATAGTGATGATGAGGGTGATAGTGATGATGAGGGTGATAGTATGAGGGTAATAGCAAGTATGAGGTTGATAGTTAATATGAGGGTGATAGCGAGTATGAGGGTGATGGTGGTAGTGAGTATGAGGGTGATTGTGAGTGTGAGGGTGATAGTGGGTATGAGGAACCGGTGGAAACACTTAAACCTAACTTAAGACAAATTAACCGAACCCTGGTGACATGTTAATTCCCCTTTCGGGACCAACACCCATGGTAACAACCAGGAATAAAACCCTGGACTTCTAGGTTCGTAGCCAGGTGAACTGATCACCACATCACGGGGCCGGTATTTTTTCAGGTTGAATCACTACGTTGAGAAACAAAACAAAAAAAAACTGCTCTATTCCCATGGGGGGGAAGCTCTTGTAAAGCCCGCGTTCAGACACACACGCGAGGGGAAAAAAACATCTCCCAGGACTCAATTAAATTACTTAATTTTTTATGTGTGTGAACTACTTCTTACTACCCGTCCGATCCACACATTACTTTTTAATGTAGAACAAAACCGTATGACGTTACTAATAAAAGGAATGTCACTAAAAGTGATTTTTTTCTCTTTAAATCTAATATGTGTTGGTAAAATCTGTTTCGAAGAGGATTTTATTTTCTTCGGTTGTTGCTGGGTTTTTTTTTTCTTATTTCATTACGCCCAGGAGTAGATAGACTTACCTGTTCCAATGTGTTCAGTACATCCCACATAGAGAAATACCCCCTTAGATAATAGAATATGTGTGTAAGTAATTGTCAACCACTTCGGTGGCTGCGTTACTCGCTCAGTAGATTATACTTCACATGAAGAAGAGATCAAGGTTCGAATCTCGGTCGGGTGAACTGAGGGTGGTTTTTTTCCTAAACGGTTTCCCACGCTACCTCCACGCAACTGCAGGTACACTTCTTCTAAATTCGACCTTCCTCGTACCGAACACATTAGCGTAAATACTTACACATGTGCGATGAAAAATAACACTATTGCTATCAATTAACTTATCATACACAACTTTAAAATAAATTTAACCAGAAGAGTTACACCTCGTAGTGTACACAATCCACTAAATACCAGAGATTACATAGTTGTAAAAGAACATAAAGATACCCGCCTCGGTGGCGTAGTTGGCTAACGCGCTAGTCGTGTTGAAGCTCGACTGCTGAGGATGGGGAGATCGAGGTTCGAATCTCTGTCGGGTGAACTGGGGGTTGTTTTTCCTAAATGGTTTTCCACTCTCACTCCACGCAAATGCGGGTTCACTTCCTCTAATTCAACCTTCCCAATTCCCAATCCATTAGCTTAATTAGTACTTAAAGCGTATAACCCGAACGGGTGGTAATACGCGGTGCTAAATATTATTATAACATAAAGATCCATACTATGTTAAGCATCTTAGAGTTTTGAACCAAGTTACCCTACACCTGAATTCCCCCTCTTTAACCACTCTAATTGAGTGAGTTTGTAAGTCGTTTCATTTGATTAGAAAATACACTCTGGCTATACCAAATAACCAACGTAACTATACTGTTGTTTCAGGAATCCAGATCAAACGCCACTCAGGTGACCTTGAAACACGTCCACTTGTCGATGTCTGGGAAATACAGCTGCGAGGTGTCCGCGGATGCTCCATCCTTCCATACCGCGCTGGTCACAGGAGACATGGAAGTCGTCGGTAGGTGGTCGGCTATCTCTCCATCTGTAGCTTTCATTATATTCCGTATCTCCTGTCGTTAACTTAGGTATGTGAGACAGAGACTTTGTATGGTTGGTAAAAATGGGAAAGTACAGTCTTAACAAGCTCTGCTTCTACTGGTAACACGACACTACACAATCATTGAGTATTCTTTGAGTGATGAGAACAATTCACAGATACAGCTTAAACTAACTCTGCTTACCCTGGAAACACTCCACGACACTGTCAATGAGAGTTCTACTGAGTGATGAGAACAATTCACAGGTACAGTTTAAACTAACTCTGCTTACCCTGGTAACACTCCACGACACGACACTATCAATGAGTGTTCTACTGAGTGATGATAACAACTCACAGGTACAGTTTAAACTAACTCTACTTACCCTGGAAACACTACACGACACGACACTGCCAATGATTGCTCTACTGGGTGATGAGAACAATTCACAGGTACAGTTTAAAATATCTCTGCTTACCCTGGCAACACTCCACGACAAGACACTGTCAATGAGTGTTCTACTGAGTGATGAGAACAATTCACAGGTACAGTTTAAACTAGCTCTGCTTACCCTGGTAACACTCCAAGACACGACACTGTCAATGAGGGTTCTACTGAGTGATGAGAACAATACACAGGTACAGTTTGAACTAACTCTGCTTACCCTGGCAACACTCCACGACACGACACTGTCAATGAGTGTTCTACTGAGTGATGAGAACAATTCACAGGTACAGTTTAAACTAGCTCTGCTTACCCTGGTAACACTCCAAGACACGACACTGTCAATGAGGGTTCTACTGAGTGATGAGAACAATACACAGGTACAGTTTGAACTAACTCTGCTTACCCTGGCAACACTCCACGACACGACACTGTCAATGAGTGTTCTACTGAGTGATGATAACAATTCACAGGTAACAGTTTAAACTAACTCTGATTACCCTGGCAACACTACATGACACGACACTGTCAATGAGTGTTCTACTGGGTGATGAGAACAATTCTCAGGTACAGTTTAAACTAACTCTGCTTACCCTGACAACACTCCACTACACGACACTGTCAATGAGTGTTCTACTGGGTGATGAGAACAATTCATAGGTCAGTTTAAACTAACTCTGCTTACCCTGGCAACACTCCACGACACTACACTGTCAATGAGTGTTCTACTGAGTGATGAGAACAATTCACAGGTACAGTTTAAACTACCTCTGCTTACCCTGGTAACACTCCACGACACGACTCTGTCAATGAGTGTTCTACTGAGTGATGAGAACCATTCACAGGTACAGTTTAAACTAACTCTGCTTACCCTGGCAACACTACACGACACTGTCAATGAATGTTCTACTGGGTGATGAGAACAATTCATAGGTCAGTTTAAACTAACTCTGCTTACCCTGGCAACACTTCACGCTACTGGTAATCTCTTAGGCTACCCAGGTGACACATGAAGGCCCGTGACTCCAGATGATGACGTGTCTCCGTGTTGTCTGTTCACAGAGGTACCCAAGGACCAGCCGGTCATCACTGGAGTCAGACTGAGGTACAAGTTGGGGGAGACTCTACAAGGAAACTGTTCCTCCTCGTGGTCCAAACCTGCGGCCAGACTCAGCTGGTTCATCAACGGAGAACCGGTGAGCGATCCTGTCCTGTCATTTCCTCGACTGTGTCATACGGTTACAACAGGGTCTGGTCGTTGTTCATTTGGGGGGGGATTTCTTTTTAGCACATCGCCATACTAGCAGACTAAGTTGAGGGTTGAGGAAGATAAGTCTTTGAAAATGTGCCCCGCATTCGCGTGGAGGCAGAGTGTGAAACCATTTAGGAAAATAATAATTTCACCACACCCTGTCGTAATTCGAACCCCGACCTCCCATTCATCTGAAAATTAGACTACTTTGTATGAATCTGACATCTAGTCTTTGGGTCCACCAATACGGGTTGTCTCATGTTGGTTTTTTTTCGATCGCGTCTTACTACCCACTCGGTTTATATCCGTACATTACTTACGCCAGGGTAATAGGGTAGAGGAAGGTAGAATTTAGAGGAAAGGTACCCAGATTTGTGTTGAGGGAAGGTGAGATATAATACAAGAAAAAACACTACATCTGACTGGGATTCCAACCCCTGTCTCCCCATGTCAGGAAACCTAGTTTTTCACTAAAGTGACGCGTTAGACTAAAAAATACACCAAATAGGAAGAAAATAAACTTTTGTAAGTAATATTACAAACATAGATATTGTTCTGTCTTGGGCTGTATCATATTTTTATTAGGTTCAAACGTTTAAACTTTAAATAGTTATTTATTGACATACTCTATGGCGTATTTATGAGAAGGGTAGCTTAAAAATGCACCCGCTTTTGCAGTGTATGTAACAGTGACCAATCACATGCAGAATATCTCCTCTAGTGTAGCCAGCACAGATTCGAACCCCGACATACACATCGTTAACATTAAAGTTACCCTCTTCGGTGTTCGAATGAGCTAAGGCGTCACTCTTGAAATAGACTGGAACTGCTGAATACGGGGGGATCGGGGTTTGAATCCCTGTCAGGTGTACCGAGGGTGTTTTTATCTAAATGGTTTCCCACTACATTTCCACGTAAATTTGGGTATATTACTTCTAAATGCTTCCTTCCTCATCCCTACCTCATTAGAGTAACTAAACTATCATATATTTGTATAGCCTGAACAGTTAGTAAGTCACGGTCACGGTGATAAAAAAAAATCAATAATATATATATATATATATATATCACAAGTTGACGCCCAAGACCACGTGACAACCAATGCTGGGGTGGCCTTACTATTGGTTGTAGGATGGTTAAAGCAAATTGGACTCTGCTTAAATCAGCACAGAGCTGGAAGTTAATTATAGAACTGACGCGCTACCCCGTCAAAAACCTCCCCAGGGGATTGAAACGAGTCATTTCTAGGAAAGCGGTCTATTTTTTTTTTAAGTGACGCTTTTATAACCAAAAGGCGCTCAAAGGCGCTAGCCGGGAAAAAGATTATGACAAATCCTATTTTAAAATGTGAATTTGTATTCTCATTATCGTGAGAGTTGTTCTTTCTTGTCCTTGAGGCGTTAATGCCACGCCTTGGTTTGGAAATTAATTATCTAAAAGGAAATGGCTTTAACTAGAATTTATATTTCTTTAAGCATTTGACAATTTTTTTTTTAATATATACATTAAAATCCCGTTAGGCCAAACACTGATAGTCCGAAATTTCGGAAAATCTTAACACGCTTTTCGGAGAACGGGAACAAAAACTACAGTAAGTCTAATAATTAATTAATGCTTAATATTTACATGTTGTAGTCAACACAATGTGTTTTTCTGTAATTATTATATATAATTACAGTATGATCACATGATATATATCAGTTAAATGAATGAAAATTTGAATAAACTCATTCAAGTATAATTTAAAATACGTGAAAATACTATATCTCTGTATTCTCCCGGTTAATGCGAAAAAGTTTTGGTCCCAACTAGTTCTGATCAACAAGATCTGAGAGCAGTGGTTCTCAAACGTATCTTTCTCTCAAGACACAGTATATTTCCTCGAGGTGAATCGTGGCACACCGATCGTTTAGGTTGGCAATACTTCAAACTGAGGTCACACGCTGCTAGCCTAATAGCATGACCATTCTGGTTGAGTGCTGGATATTTGATGGGTTTTGAAATTAGTGAATAGGTTATGTATTATAATTATGTGTTTATTCCTGGTGTGATTTTATTGTTAAAATAGGTGAGTTTGTAGTAAAACGGAAAAAAAATCATTAATGTATCTTTGGACTATCAAAGTGAAAATGAAAACGAACAAGTTGCAAGTTCCATGCTCTGTTACCTGGTACACCTCGCAAGTACAACGATGACTACCTGAACGTTGGATTCACGTATGCTGGCCCTGAAAACTGTCTTATTCCTGAATGTGTGGAGTGTGTGGGGAAACTTAGTAATGAGAGCATGGTTCAGAGTAAATTAGAAATATATTTAAATACAAAGCACAGTCATTTGACTGGAACATACAATAACTATTTTAACATTTTATTGTCATCTAGTGTAAAACAAGCAAAACTTATGGGGAAAAAAAGAATAACTATAGCTGAAAAGGACAAATTAGTCAGCTATAAAGTGGCTGAGATAGTAACACTGAAGATGCAGCCTCACACTATTGCTGAGGATTTGATTTTGCCTGCATGCAAACAAATTGTTAAATCAACTTTTTTTCAAGAGATGCAGCTTAGAAGGAAGTATATATAGTACCATTGTCAAATGTTACAATTTCTCGTCGTATTGATGTCATGTCTTCAGATATTGTGAAGAATATACCTGACAACTTGAGTGATGGGAGAATGTTCGCCCTACAGCTGAATGAGTCAACGGACATCAGCCAAAAATATCGTGTATTGATCCACATCAGATTTGTTGACAATGATTAAATCATTGAACAATATTTGTTTTGCACAGAATTTCTTAACACGTCGACAGGATTAGCTGTATCCAACTCCATATCTAATACCTTAGAAAACAATAGACTATGCTTGCAAAAAAAAGTGTTTTTATCTGTACAGATGGTGCACCAGCAACAAGCGGAAGATTCAAAAGATTAATTGCAATACTAAAAAAAGACTTCCTTAACCTAGGCTCTAATCATTGGTTCATACATCGTGAGTCTCTAGTAGTGAAAACTCTCCCTGCCGAACTTAAAAGTGTTTGGACTCCGTTATTGAGATGGTCAACTACGTTAAATCAAGATCTTTAAAAACACGACTTCTCTAACAAATGGGTCTTGAAGCAGGCTCTCACCATGATACATTAGTTCTACACACTGATATTCGCTGGCTGTCAAGGGTAAAAGTTCTCACAAGATTTTAGGAGCTTAAAAACGAGTTACTTTACTTCTTTCTTTATTCCTGAAAATCCAGAGTTTATTTTCCAATTACATTATGATGAGTGGTATGCCAAGCTAGCGTCATTTAAATAGCCTGGATGCAAGTATGCAAGGCAAAGAATAAAATGTGTTAACTGCAAGTGACACATTGTGGAAACTACAGATGGAAAATAAACAGCTGCATATGTTTCCTCCAACAGATTGTTATACCTAGATTGCAGCTTCGGGGGTAACTGGATGTATCGCGATGAAAGAGTCGTCTCTGGGTGACGTTGTGTTCAGACACGTGTGGGTAGCGGTAGAAACAGGGTCAGCGAGTGTCCCGGCAACATTAGTAGTGATGGAACTGAAGGAAGTCCCGGCAACGCTAGTCGCGGTGGAACATGAGGAAGTCCCGGCAATGCTAGTCGTGGTGGAACATGAGGAATTCCCGGGGTGGGGAGATAGGGTGCTGGTCCTGGCAACGTGAGTCGCGGTGGGAGGTAGGATGACGGGGAGAGGAGATTATCTCTCCTTCGTAATATAAAGTAATTTATTAGCTCTTTCAAAAATGTGGCATACTTGAATTGGGTAGCCACTCCCCGATTGCCCGCGAACGAGGAACCACCGCGTTAAATACCCTCCACTGCTGCCTGGCCTTGTCCAATGGGAGAAAATAGGAGTTCTCTTTGGCGCGGGAGAACGTGAGAGACAGTGGCCACTAAGCGAGCCAATAAAAAGAGGAGTTCTCACATCACACATCACATCAGCATGCTCTGACGCACCTTGAAGGGGAGCACGAGAGAAAATTCCAACACCTACCGACCAATTTGTCACACCGCGTGGTTTCGGATTGTAAAACAAGTGGGTTGTCGCATTTCGTGAAGTTTCTGAAACAAAGAAAAGAAAAAAATATTAATAATATTGGTGGGAAAAAAAAGTATATTTGGGAAACCGAATAAAGGTTTTTAGAGTTACGTGCGGAGACACTACTCTATGGAGGGCTGTGTGAGAGCCTCCCAAATCACTGCCTCACACTCCTCACTTATCTGAGCAGGGCTTTGGGGGACGTCGGTGGCACACTCCAGGGTCAATGACGTAATGCCCAAGTCCCTGGATAAGAGGATTGGTGGCACCGGAGAGTCTGTCGTAGAAGGACCGCGCCAGTCCCCGGAAGTGGTCCTTGTTGGTAGGCAGATCCACAGTCGATGCAGAGCCACATCCCGAACGTACCAAGGTGCGTCCAAAATGATCCTCAGAGGATTTCTCTTTGAAACTGAGTACAGTGGGGAAATCGTCATGGATGGCTCAAAGAACATGAAATGTGGATCAGCTCGGGCAGTAGAGAGGGTGGTTGGTGCGGTCGTTGAAAGTGCGAAAAACAGGCGCAAGACCTAACAGTGAGGCACAACAAGCTGATGTAGATCCTCGAGGAGAAATTACATCGAGATTGATCTTGGAACATATGTCAGTTCTTGAAGATAAAATGAAGCAGTATTTTCCCTCTCTCTCTCACCGTCGACGAATATGACTGGGTATGCAATCCGTATGCTGTATCGCTTGAAGTAGCAATCCAACTTACTCTGAAAAAAAAGTCGAAGAACTCGCTGAACTGCAGGCAGATCGCAACCTACAGGTGAAATATGGAGAACTATCACTTGCTAAGTTTTTGATTTAAACAAAGGAGTACCCAGCAGTATCAAAATAAGCTGTAAAAACGCTGTTGCCATTTTCTACTACTTACCTTTTCGAACTGGTATTGTCAGCACTTGAAAATATAAACAAATAATAAACGAGAGCGACTTATTTCCATTCGGGTCTGTATATCACATATACGTCTAAGAATAGAGATTTTTATTTCTCATTAACTCGAGCTATTAATATTTATTGTTTAAACTGTTTTAAATTATAAATATATTTAAAATGTTCATATGTATTTTTGTTTTTCCTATTCACATATTTTTACTTTTTTTTTTCAGTAAAATAACGACAAAAATTTCGCGGCACACCTAGCCAATCTAGCCCTTTGATAAACACTGGGTGGGGCAGAGGGTGGTTTCCGGACGCAGAGGGGTGTAGTGCGGACATGAATCTAGAATCTAGCTTATACATTTATTAATCGAAGGCATAACTAATATCTGAATAGAATCTCTTTATGGCGTGTGTATTTAAATTTTACTAGAATGATTAGAATATTTAATTCACAAATATTTTATACTTACAGTTTCAATTTGGTTCACTTTGTACATCACAAAGTGCAATTGTTATAATTGATAGAATATATTATAATGTTATTACTAAACAAGCTCTCGTGTGGTGAGCTCTGAAATATTTAATTTGAGGTTATGGGTTTTATAATTACATAATTAAATACATATAACATGTCTGTACTTGACCACAAATTATTCAAATAATGTTATATTTTATATTCATTTATATTTCTAATCCATCTCAATTATTTTAATTATTTTTGTGCTCTCGCTGGAAAATAAATATGAACAAATTAATTACAGTGTATTCTAATTTGACCACAAAATTACTTAATCTCCAACATTTCAGCAAAAAAAAACTGTATTATTAATAGTAATACTAAGCAATCGTACCAGTACCAGATATACATCATTTATTATAACTATTATTATTATTATTATTGTTAGCACCGCCTCTTACTACCCGTTCGGGCTATACGCACTTACGCTAATGTGTAATGGTAGGGTGATTGTGAGATGAGATGGAGGACCTACAGTTTAACGTGGAATCCGAACCACTGTGGAGGCCTGTCATTCCCCACATTCAATTATAACTATTACCCACTTCAGTGGTCGAATGGTCTAAGGCATCACTCTCGTGTTAGACTGGCCTGCTGATTACGGGAATGTCGGGGTTAGAATCCTGGTCAATTCTGCAAAGTGTGGTTTTCCCTAAATGGTTTCTCACTCACTCTCCAATCAAATGCGGGTATATTACCTCTAAAAGGTTCTCGTCTTCATCCCAACCTTACTAGAGTAATTATCATGTATATGTATAACCTGAACAGGTAGTAATATGCGATGATTATAAATCAATTAGGACTGCTATTATAAACTGCTAACTATGAATAATTGCACCAGAATTCGTCAGGAAGAGTACCCTGAACGTCTCTAGTTAAAGTGTGTTTATGTAGTTAATTATTGAGTTAATCGCTAGTAAACAGTTTATATCAAGTTACACATTTGTAAGCAAATACAACTTAAGTAAACTTTGGAATAAACAATTAACTAGTTTCTTTAATAAAACAACGAAAGAAAGTTTTCATAATAAAGATGGTTTTATTTAACCCTAATAATAAGATATTACCCTTATATCTTATGATTAAAATTTAATAAGTGGTCATTAAAATTATACATTATGCTAAACTAAAATATCAAGATATTTAAAATAGGTTTTTTACTAAAAAATAAATAAACATTGAAGATTTTTTTTTCTGCTAAATTGAACCAAATAACTTGTAAGATTAAAAGTTGACATATGGACGAGAGTACGTAATTATTTATAACAAAATTACTTTTCCTCAAAATTAAATTAACAAGCATTCATTTAGTTACTTAGCAGTACAAATCAATACTCCTTTTTTTTTCTCCACGTCTTACTACCCGTCCGGACTATTTGCATTTAATCACGCCAATTCTGTGAAGATGTTGAGGTTAGAATTTTATGGATTCCCCCTCAACAAACACCCACATTACACCAGGCTAAGATTCGAAACCCGACCTCACCGTCAGCGTCACCCAGATTAGACGAGTCATCAGCTTATTCCGCGTGCACACCGATGCAGAAGGGAATATTTCATTATGCTTATTTACTAATTAAGGTGATGAGGAAGGTTGAATTTAGAATAAGTTCATCCGCATTTGCGTTGAGGAATAGTGGTAAATCTTTGAAGGAAAAACGCCTTCATTACATCTGGCTGGGATTCTAACCCCGATCTCCCCACCACCATCCAGTCCAGTTTATTGTGATATCGACGCCATAGACCGTTCTACTACATAAACGGTTGTATTATAACATTAACAGACAGCTTTAAAACAATGACACAAGGGGCCCCACTTATTTCTAAGATGATGCTTAAAATAATTAAATGTTTGGGTTGAAAAAAAAATATTTGACCTCAGTTTGATCTTAATGTTTTGAAAGAAAAAAAAAGGAATAACACTTTTAAACATAGTGTAATTTAACTAATTATCTCACACTTAGACAGAATATAAATTCTCGAGATATATCTTGAACTAATATCAATTGAATAACGAAAAACTGTGGAATTTACGTTTCTTTAAAGCCATTCTGATGTTTAACAGGTGTGTTCAAATTCAGCTTGATAATTTCAATTTGTAGCTAACGCAGCGGTTTTTTTCAGAGTTCACTATGTCTGGAAAGTCCTCAGGTGAACAATACAAACGTATCAAGGACCATAAAAATAACGAATTAAAATTATTCTAATTTTATAATAACATTGTAATATTATTAAAAACACAAATATCGGTGTTGAAAAAACACAAAATGAACTTTTCCTTCAAGAGTTCCGTGTAGCAAGCTGCCAGACCCCGTGTACCGTAGAGCTGTATACTATTAGCCTTACACCTCAGTACTGGGGAATTGCCTACCTGCAAGGCTGACGGTAATTACCTCCTCTTTAATGCTTTCAATAATCCTGCTTGCCTGTCTGTCTTGTGTACGGAGCTACGGGCTAATCTAGTTACCAGTTTCGAGTAAACTTACACAAATATGGCTTCTCGGGAACAAATTTACATCCGGTTCAGTTCAAGAACCGTTTTAACGAACGGGAACATTTCGAATTGAGTCCCTTATAAACATGATAATGTTTTAGATTGAATATTATTAAGCAAGGAATATTTTCCACCGAGTCATATCTGAGAAAACGGAAATATAAATTGTAACCAGGTAGATAAAATCTAATTTAAATCTAAGAGATATTTATATTCAATTGTAGCTTCGTAATTAATGTATACTAATTAAATTCGATCTAGTTTTAGATTTTTCGTGTTGAAGACCATTCACAGGCTAAGCTTCGGAATCTGAGTCTTTGGTTAGAATACCAGGGCGATAAAAACGTATTAATATCATGCTTATAACGTAGGTGAGGTGAAACTACTAGCTAAATAAAAATAAAATATAATTGGGCCATAACCAGTATGGTAAACATATTTACGATCAATAATTGAAAATGTAATCTGCATAAAAATACCTTTTGAACCAAATATTTATTCTGAACAAATAATTATATTATGTTTTAAATCTTAATCGTTGAAACTAAAATGTATTTAGGCGTTAACAAGAAAGAAACATATTTTTTTTAAACAAAACCACTTTAAAGTTATTTAAATATTTTCTAACTTATTCTCTTGCAAATTTGAAGTTATATAAAACCCTTTAAATATAATATTCGCAATATATATACTTTAGAACGCGTTTATAGATTACAGTTTAATTTTTCGAAAATATGTTATTCAAAGCAACAGAATAACATTTTATAAAAAAAAATATTCTGTGTAATACAAGTCAATTTTCAACTATTTATTTATGTGAGTACAATATAAATGAGATATTTCACATTTTTAAGAAGCTATTTATAGCTTTGCATATATTTTTAATCAAGTGGGACGTCCTGTTACATATGTTACCATGTGTGTTCACTGTTATTGCCTCCATTAGGCCACGTTTTCAGTCAAACATATATTCCATTCAGTGACTTAACAACATAAGATCTGCTTCGGTGGCCGCATGGTCTAAGGCGTCACTCTCGTGTTAAACTAGACTCCAGATGACATGAAGATCGGGGTTCGATCGTGGTCGGGTCTACCGAGGGTGGTTTTCCCTGATTGGTTCTCCACTCGTCCTCCACTCAAATGCGGGTACAATTCCTCTCGAATTCATCCTTCCTCATCCCTAACACACTAACGTAATGAGTACATATGCGCGTAATCTGACCGGGTCGTAAAAAGTGTGGTGATAAAAAAAAACCAGTTTAATTTGATGTATAATAATACCGTTAATTATATCCTTTTATTATATATATATATATATNATATATATATACTTTTATTTGTTGTATTGCAATGAATTATTATAAAACAAATTGACAAGGTCCAAACAGCTAAACGTTACAGTGTAACAATCATGTTTTTATACATCTGCATTTATTTTTATATTATAATATTCCTATAGTGCCAAAAGTTGTATTGGCTCTAAATGATATAAGATCTTTAAGCTAATTAAATGTAACGAGTAGGATAACAATTAACAATAAACGCCTGCATTTGTGTGAATATAAGATTGTAAAATAACTGCAAATAAAGGCGTATAACCTGAACAGGTAGTAAGACGCGGTGCTAAAAAAAGAATTCAAAGAAAAGTTCTAGTTTAGAGATACAATATCAATCCCCGGCCAACCAATAAAATAAAAAGTATTTGAATATAATGATAACACAGGTTAATAAGTGATACAATGTCATGATATATATTTAATTTTTAACTTCTATACCTCTTACTTGACTAGTTTTTCTGAAAATTGTACCAATTATTTTCAATCAGTTTGTTATTAATTGATAATTATTTCTTTCTTGTCAATACAACCACACAATTTAATATAATTTAGTTTAATATAAGCCACACATTATCTTTAAGAATGCAGTAAATGTTAATTTGGTAGATCGAAACTTGATACAAACATAAAATGTAGTAAAAGTTATTAGAAAATACTCATTGGCGCATTATTAAACAATGGTTTTGGTACTTATATAATTATTATAATATAAAGTGTTTGTGTTTTAACTATAAATACATGTTAATCGAATTTATTAAATCCATTTTAGCGACGTTTATTTAAACCCCAACTGATAACTTATGTTGATATATGTATCTCGGTTACCTTACCTCTTACACACTTACAAACAATTTTCCCGGATACCTCCCTTCCTTAAATTTATCCCCACCTTCCCACGCTCCTCTTAATTTCACGATACCGCAGAAATATAAACTTTTCCAATCGCCAGAGGCTAGAGAAATAAATTACTTGTGACATGCGTGGTTATTCCTCTAGGATTGTCAGAGATTCTCTTCTGTGTGCGATATTTGCCGGTCTGTTCGAGTACTTCCCCTCCCCTATCACTTCCCCTATCTACCTTCCCCTATCTACACCTCCCCCCCCTCACTCTCATTATCCTTCCCTATGAACATGTATCCAGTATTCATTCTATTGTGCTGTATCCTTATTTCATACCGGCTACCGTGCGTCATTTCAAGTTCTGTCTGTGCTAGTCTTAACACCCCCTCCCCTCCTTTACTCTCATCATCACCCATCGTAAATGTCTGAGAAGCTTTTCACGCAAACACAATGGTATTTTTCACTTCCAGAGGATTTATTTACTTTCGAAATAAAATGCTAGTAGAAAAAAAAAATATATAGTCTAGAAATCTATTCTCTTTTTTTGAAAAAAAAAAAAATGATCAAAGTGTGTTTGGTATATTAAAATGTTCGCTTTTTTTTCTTTTGACAAAGCAAGCTTTAATTTTGTTATTTAGAACGTGCATTTTTTTTTCTATTTATAAACAAATATCCCTGTGAATGTATTTAATTGTGTATGTGTTAAAAAAAAAGTTACGTATTTTATGTTTGTCACACTGTAAATAGTATAGGGAAAGTGGGGGAACGGGGACAGAATAAATAATAATAATAATACTAATATTTAGCACGACGTCTTACTAACCGTTCGGGTTAAACGCTTTTAAGTACTAATTACTCGAATGGATTAAGAATTGGGAAGGTTGAATTAAAGGAAGTGAACCCGCATTTGCGTGGAGGGAGAGTGGAAAACCATTTAGGAAAAACAATTCGAACCTCGATCTCCCCGTCCTCAGCAGTCGAGCTCAACACGACAAGCGCGTTAGCCAACTACGCCACCGAGGCGGGTGACAGAAAAAAGATTCACATTATTTCTATAAGTGTTCCAAAATATAAAAATAAGAGCTTTCATTATTAGAGAGTTATTTGCGTGTCTTGTTTGTTTTCTGAAAGGTGTATCATGGCTTTTTTTATCTGATATAATTAGCGTGCACTTTCTAAAAAAAAACAGGATAATATTATCACGCTATTAACACATTAACTAGAACTAGACAAGCCATACTTAACGACAGCGAGGTTGGTGTAGTGTCCGACATTCCTGATATCGATAAGGGATACCGGGGCTTCGACCCCAAACCGGTGCTTTTAGGGTGGTATTTTCCAATTTTTTAGTTTTATAGCTTGCGCTCGGGTATTTTGACATTTGAAGATAAATTATTTATCCTCATTCTGTGCTCTTAGATCTGTTGGTACCCAAACTGGTGGGCATGGGAGCTAAAATATTGGGTTCTCAGTATAATAGACTACCGGTAACGGGCAGGTTGTGGTTCAAATCTCAGTTGGACATACTGCAGGTGTTTTCCCACATGTGTTTTTCCCAATCTTTCTCCATGCTAATGCGGGTGGATTTATTATACCTACCGTAATTACTAACCCTTACATTAAAACGTTGATGGCACTAAAAAAATAGATCAGATAATGCAAGTTTAAGATGTACGGAGAGGTATAAAGTGCATGGACCTTAAAAAAAACTGATAACATAAACCTTCTCTAATTACAAACATACCCGGTTCGGTGGTTCAACGGTCTAAAGCGTCACTCTTGCAATATACTGTATTTTCGAAGATGGGTAAATTGGGGTTTGAATCCTGGTCGGGTGTACTAAGAGTGGTTTTCAACTCTCCCTCCACTCAAATGTTAGTACATAGATTCTAAATGTTACCCTTCTCATCCGTAACACATCATATAATTAGTATATATGCATATAACGGGTAATGAGATATGGAGAGTTTTTTTAAAGGCAAAAATGTATTTCCTTTATGGCGAAATGAGATATGTCTTTGTATTTAATTAAATTAGTTTAAAATAAGTATATAATTTAATTGTTTTAATTAAAGGATCTGAAAATGTTTTCCCCAAGTGTAACTGTAAGGCAAATCCAATTTCGTGCCGACGTCAAATAGTTCCACGATCATCCTATTTCTTACATTTGTTTTTATGCGCGAAAGAAGCACGAAAATGACGCCTTAAAAGTAACAAGCCTCCAATTTTCCCGGACCCCTTTCCCCTTTATTCACCCCCTATAAAAACCACCCTTCTTGCGACTACAGATAGCGCTACTGATCTTCGACTGGCTTTGTGCCAGGTCAGTTAAACCTCTCAACTGTTTTATGACGTTTAGTTCCTCTTAGGCCACAGAGAAGGAATCCGTTTAGGGAGATAAGCTTCATTTTCAGACCGGATTTTATTATAAAGTGATTTAAAACCGATTTTTTTTTAACTATCATCGCGCATTAATATAAAATAATAATACTGATAACTATTACCGCGTCTACTACCATTTCGGGCTATACGCTTAAATAGTCATAAAATATTTAATAATTCATTTCCTAGACTCGTGTCACGTTTAAACTGTATTATTATTATTATTATTATTATCATTATTAGCACCGCGTCTTACTACCCGTTCCGGTTGTACGCACTTACGCTCATGTGTAATGGTAGGGTGATTGTGAGATGAAATGGAGGACCTACAGTTTAACGTGTAATCCGAACCACGGTGGAGGCCTGGCATTCACCCACATTCACAAGATGTCTTGTCAGATAAATCTGTGCCGGGATCGAGGATTAAACCCCGGACCCCCAGCACAGAATTCTGACAACTTACCCCTAGACAGCCAGGTGACCTGTTTAAACTGTAGAAGCACTGCCATTGTATGTTTGGGTCCAACACTCCCAATTGTTTGAAATGTTTTGGTCAATGAAAGGGGGTGAGGCGGTGTAAGGGATTACCGCTACCTGGACTATTGTACTCGGAGAGAAGGCAGCTCTCAGCACTCAGCTGGTCTTTCTCACGAGGAACATTTTGCAAGTGAGTTGTTTTAAAGAATTCTCACTTGGAAGCGCTGTTATCACCGGATATTTTAAATTCTACCTGACTCTAAGGGCACAACAAATCTCCCATAAGACTACGTATCTGTTATTACTTTGTCTGCGCCCTAGGCACATGCGCCCTCAGAAATTAGACTTTTCTTGGCCTGTATTTGCTCGGGAAACGTATTTGTTGAGTCGTAAATAAATGCGAAATGAGTAATTTAACATCGATTATCCTGCTAAATTGGGATCGAGTGTGCGTGACTACTTTGCCTGGAGATACATTGATGGGAGCTCATGGGTACAGCTATGTACATAAAAAACCATGTGAAGGATCTATAACGGCTGAGGTATTTTAGTTGAGATTTCGAAGCATTTTCGAACATTTTAGAAAAAGTATATATATATATATATATATATATATATTTGAAGGATAGAAAGAACTTCTCAAGGTATTTTTTGATTTGGTTGAAGTCTTCAAGATTATTTAAGGTCAAATTAATTTTTTTAGATGAAGACCTATATTTTTGAAACGACAATCTATCCTACAAAAAAAGACCTTCTGCCTGATTTTTATTATATGATATACATTTTTGAAGATATTATTAATTTATTTATAAAATCATGACGTTAATAAAGGTTCAAAATAATGACAATTAACATTGATATTCTTTTAATGTAATAAAAAGTTTTTGAATAAAATTTGCTATAAAAATTCAAGTCAAAATTATTTTTTATAGTTTTTTGTCGAATCAAAAGAGTTTCAGAAAAAAGTTATTTGTTTATTTATGTACAATAAAAGGCCGTTAAAATTATTGATTTTTTTATATTGACCCTGAAATAACTTACAAGACGCCCGCCAATTAAAAAATAACTAGTACTTTTTAATTTACAATTCGAAAATTAAAAAAAAAAACTTTTGTTCGAAACAATACTTTATAAATTTCTTCGTTTTCAGAATATTGTATAACCTACATATTAACATGGGGGCTGCTCAGTAATCTCTCTGTTTATTCCGAGAAAACTGTCATACCTCGACCAATTTTAACGAAATTTGGCAATTATATTCTTTTAACTAAGGCTGAACGATGCATTTTTTTCAATCTGGTTATTCATTTAAATAATGTGGCTCCCCAAAAGGTTGTTCACACAAATTTCATTTCAAGTAATTTGGATTAAAATTTTCCAAACAATCGTACCTAGGTTGTATTTTTTTAATTTTAATTTTGACAAATATTACGAGACTGACGTCGTAAACCTTGGTTATTCTCTATTAATATAAAGCACAATGAATAATAGTTTTAATTTTGATTTCTGTATAACTTGATCACCAAACAAAAATATAAACTTTAAATTCCAAATAGAAATAACATGGAGGACACACGAACTATCTTAAAGTTAAATATAAATATTGAATAATATTGTGACTTAGGTCCTTGACCCTGTCGAGTGATAAAAATCTAAAACCTATTTGGTGGGATGGTGGGCGGTAGGGTGAAAGGCGTAGCGTGGCTTCACAACTGACCAAAGTATCACTCCGCACCAACAAGAACAGCTGGATCAAAGAAACCGTAGATAGCGCTACCTACCGGACAGGTCTTCCAGAAAAACCAAAAGTTTGTAAATACCAGTTTTCTTGAGAACGAGTGAAATGCTTTTGTTAATATTTTCAACACCCCTTCTAAAATAATGTATCTATGTTTATTAATTGTTACATTTTCTTATTTTTTGTTATGAAGCCGGCTATTTTCTATTGAAAAATGTCAATTTTATATATATTTGATCATTGTTAAAATTATAGAGGAGGTGTGTATAAAAACCATAACTTAATCAACTTGCTTCTCTCTTGAACAAACCGTTTCTGAAAAGAAAATTGCAAAACAATAAAAAAAAAATTGAAGATAACCGTTATTTCCCATGGTTCTGCATTTCTACGCCAAATGAAAATGGCTAATTATTTGGATATAAAATATTAATTTCTAGAAGAATATAACTTTATTTACTTGCTTTAATTTTTGGGTGTGTAACTGTACCAAAAAAAAGGGGGAGGGGGGGCAATCAATTCAGTTAATTACAAACAAGACGGATAATGTTTGTTGCGTTTGACTTCCGAAGCAAGACAACCAAAATAATGGCCCAAAGGAGAGAAAATAAATAAACGGAGGGAGAAAAATAAATAAAAAAAAGGAAAGAGTGTTACTTATTTGAAGGTTGGACCTGTTCGTTCGTTCACGAATAAAACTTTTTTGTTGCTAGTTTGGTATGAAATGCACGTCCCACTTCGTTTGTTTTTTTGGAAGACGGTTCATCGATGCCCTGATAAGAATTTGTGGGGGGGAGGAACTTAGAAAAGCTTTATTGTTATTCCAAAGTGCTATCTTGAATAGAGAGGTCTTCAAATTGTATCTTGACACCATACATTATTTTAAAATTAGGCCTTTATTTGTTGGTGAACAAGACACTCTTATTGAGAAGAAAAAAAATCAAATTAAATGTGAACTAGATTTTCACTAGAAATATTGTAAATTATAATTTCCCATCTTTCCCCCCATCAGAAGTAAAATGGCTTCTATTCTGATATACTTCGTAGCTAGTTAATTCAACAACTGCCGAGTTGCTAAGTTGAGTTGCCGCGTACATCCGCTGGGTTGTTAAGTCTAATTGCTAAGTGCATTTTCTGAGTTTCTTCATTTAACCATTGAGTATATAAGCTGTTGAGTTGTTACGGACAGTCGCTGTGTGTTTATATGTACAACGTTGAGTTGCTTATATGTAAGGTCGATAGTTGATAAGTGTAGTTGATAAGTTAATAAGTGCCGTTATTAAGTTGCTAAATTTAGTTATCGAGTTGCTAAATGCAGTTGTTGAGTTGCTACATGAAGTTAATAAGTTTCTAAGCGTAGTTGCATAGTTTAAGAGTTGCTATGCTTAGACCCCATATGTTGTGTTTCAGACGTAGTACTACTATGTTCAGACCTCATGTGTTGTGTTTCAGACATAGTCATACTATGTTCAGACCTCATGTGTTGTGTTTCAGACATCGTCCTACTATGTTCAGACCCCATGTGTTGTGTTTCAGAAATCGTCCTACTATGTTCAGACCTCATATGTTGTGTTTCAGACATCGTTCTACTATGTTCAGACCTCATGTGTTGTGTTTCAGACTTAGTCCTACTATGTTCAGACCCCGTGTGTTGTGTTTCAGACATCATCCTACTATGTTCAGACCTCATATGTTGTGTTTCAGACATCGTCCTACTATGTTCAGACCCCATGTGTTGTGTTTCAGACTTAGTCCTACTATGTTCAGACCTCATGTGTTGTGTTTCAGACATCGTCCTACTATGTTCAGACCTCATGTGTTGTTTTTCAGACTTAGCCCTACTATGTTCAGACCTCATGTGTTGTGTTTCAGACTTAGCCCTACTATTTTCAGACCTCATGTGTTGTGTTTCAGACATAGTCCTACTATGTTCAGACCTCATGTGTTGTGTTTCAGACATAGTACTACTATGTTCAGACCCCGTGTGTTCTGTTTCAGACCTAGTCCTACTATGTTCAGACCCCGTGTGTTGTGTTTCAGACTTAGTCCTACTATGTTCAGACCTCATGTGTTGTGTTTCAGACACAGTCTTACTATGTTCAGACCTCATGTGTTGTGTTTCAGACATAGTCCTACTAAGTTCAGACCTCATGTGTTGTGTTTCAGAATTAGTCCTACTATGTTCAGACCTCATGTGTTGTGTTTCAGACTTAGTCCTACTATGTTCAGACCCCGTGTGTTGTGTTTCAGACTTAGTACTACTATGTTCAGACCCCGTGTGTTGTGTTTCAGACATCGTCCTACTATGTTCAGACCTCATATGTTGTGTTTCAGACATCGTCCTACTATGTTCAGACCCCATGTGTTGTGTTTTAGACTTAGTCCTACTATGTTCCGACCTCATGTGTAGTGTTTCAGACACCTTTCTACTATGTTCAGACCCCATGTGTTGTATTTCAGACATCGTCCTACTATGTTCAGACCTCATGTGTTGTGTTTCAGACTTAGCCCTACTATGTTCAGACCTCATGTGTTGTGTTTCAGACTTAGCCCTACTATGTTCAGACCTCATGTGTTGTGTTTCAGACTTAGTCTTACTATGTTCAGACCCCGTGTGTTGTGTTTAAGGCGGGGCCCACCATGATACGGCCCCACCCTGCCTCCCGAGAGCCCGTGGGTGAGAGACACAAGTCCACCTTGGGTCTGCACCTTCTGGTGTCCCCTGAACTGTTCAGCGCGGGGCGCCTCAAGATCCGCTGCACCGCCAGTCTGCACCACCTGTACTCCCAGAGCACGGAGAAGAGTGTTGAGGAAGATAGACCCCGGGCGGGGCCCTCCTACATCTACACGGCACCACCCCCTCCTCCCGAGGACAGGTTTACGGACTACGAGGACGAGAACCAAGGTACATACTGGTCTACAGGTCATTTCCAGACAAGGGTAGAAAAAAAGTTGGCTGTTATCCTCTAGTCGTCAGCCTCGGTGGGCGTGGGGTAAAGTGTTCGCCTCAGGACCCGATGATTGTGGGTTCGAACCCAGTAGAGGTTGACGGATTTTTTTTTCTAGAGTGATAAAACTTCGTAGCACAACTTCCTTCGGAGGGAAAGTAAATCCATTGTTTCCATGTTGATTGTGGTATTTAAAAGAACGCTGGAAGATATGTTAAAATACCTTTCTCTGCCAAAATTTGTAGACCCTTTCACGCTAGCTCATAGAAATTCTCGTGTGCCGATATAATCAGTCGGTTCAGAAAGTGAAGGTTAATTACCTCAATTAATTTACTTTATTTTGGTCCATCGTTAGATCAAGGTTTAAAACGTTCACTATTACAATAGTTTATATTTTAGATATTATGATTACACGCTTCAGTGGCCAAATGGTCTAAGGCATCACTCTCGTGTATGACTGGACTGCCGATGGTGGGGAGATCGAGGTTCAAATCCTGGTTGGGTGTACTGAAGGTGTTTTTACTCAATGGTTTTTACTTTCCTTCCACGAAAATGCGGGTAAACTACCTCTAAAATTCTTCCTTCCTCATCCTCTGCCTCATTTGAATAAGTGTAGTCACATGCGTAAAACCTGAACAGGTAGTGAGACGTGGTGATGGAAAGAAATATTAAAGAAAGAAACCTCTTAAAATAATGGAGACCCCGTGTGAAATGTTGAACCATGGACCTGATCAGTCGTTCTTTATATATTTACATGGAGGTCGTGTGTTTTCAGGAGAAGATATCTCGGCTGCGGCGAGCTCTGGTGGGGGCAGAAAGTCAGGGAAATGGACCGGAAATGGCGCCGGGACCATATCTATCCTAGTTCTGCTCTTCTCCTTGTACAGCGTCACATGAAGTCGCCAGAAGAGTCGTAAACAAACACAGAAAGAAGACGTGGTGGGACCGTCACCATCCGGACAGAGGACAGATCAGTGACAAGATTGAATTCTTCCTCACCCCCTCACCCACTCACCCCTTTTCTCCTTTCCTATTGGAGTGAGGGGGAGTTATGCCAGGGTCATGATAACTTAACCTTCACTTGATGTAAATAAACTAGTATGTGATCAGGATTCACGTAGCAAAACACTGACCATGGATTTTGACTGTTTTTAAAACAAATTTCTCTCTTAGATTGAACCCAAGAATTAAAGGCCTGATTAATCTACTGTACTTGCAATAGAAGCTTTACTAGACACACAGAATAAAGTGTAACAAGAGGCTAAGATGTTTTAGAGTTGGCGGGGCGCGGACAAACTACACCGAATAAGTCCGCGTTCCATAAACAAACAAATGAAGTACTAAATAGACGTGTTGACGTCACTCGCAATATGATTGGTTGCTTAGAACACGTGGCACCTTTAACTTAACTTTTTCACGTTACGTAGACTTCATCTCATAAACAACTTTAAGTCTATCTGAAAATTAACTGCAAAGGCGTCCGGGGTTCAATCCTAGGTCCCAGCACAGATTTATCTGATTACCAAACCCTTCCTTCACCTCTGACAAGACATCTTGTGAATGTGAGGAATGCCAGGTCTCCACCGTGGTTCGGATTCCACGTTAAACTGTAGGTCCTTCATTTCATCTCACAATCACCCTACCATTACACATTAGCGCAAGTGCGTATAACCCGAACGGGTAGTAAGACGCGGTGCTAATAATAATAATAATAATAATAACTGCAAAGTGACCCGCCTCGGCGGCGTAGTTGGCTAACGTGCTAGTCGTGTTGAGCTCGACTGCTGAGGACGGGGAAATCGAGGTTCGAATCTCGGTTGGGTGAACTGGGGGTGGTTTTTTCCTAAATGGTTTCCCACTCTCTCTCCACGCAAATGCGGGTTCACTTCCTCTAATTCTACCTTCCGAACTCCTAATCCATTAGCGTAATTAGTACTTAAAGCGTGTAACCCGAATGGGTAGTAAGACGCGTTGCTAAATAATAATAATAACCTGCAAAGTGGCAGCTTCCGTTTTAAATCCGGAGGAGATATTTTGCGTTACGTGAACGTTAAGGGAACGTTATATGAACGTTTCGTTGAACATGATCCCGGCATTAAGAATAAGGTTTTTTTAAGGGTTCTAAAATAATCTTCTACGCTTTTTTTTTGTAACATTGTCACAAACAATTAAATAAATTATTTTAAAAACTGCATCGATGGTTTATAAAGTCAAGATGTCCATGCGTGCTATATTCAGACGATTTAAACAATCGCAAGGAAATTTGAAGCAAAGTCACCGCTTGACCTACGTTGTTTTAAAAAAACAAAAACAAAACAAAAACACGCAATTTTACTGTGAAAAAATATTTTCTTAAGATCTCCAATAAAACATTAAAAACTGAGTGTATTATGATTATGTAAATTATAACTTAGGGCATCCTCCCACGTTGGCCAAATAGTGAGGGGGAAAAAAACTGTTGATGTACTCTACCTTTTAAATTAGATATTCTATAAAATAAAATGTGATAATTTAATTTTTTTTAATTGCCTAGTAAAGAGACGGAAATATATTCGACACTTATTTAAAAAAAATCCTGATATGATAAAAAAGCTTTTGTAACATTTGTTAATAAAGTATTCATGTGGTTTCTTTTGAGTCCATTCAAATCGATACTATACCATACAACATCGAAACTAATTCTTCAAGTGATCCATGTGCCAATCTAACGATAAATATCGCTTCATTTAGTGAATCGTGGTAATATTATTATGTTACACTGTGTATAAGATTTTATTTAAATTATATGTTTAACAAATACTTCTTAACAATACTCTATTCGTTGTCGTTACTACGTGGACATCTATTTTTAAATCCAATAAAATTAAATAACTATTTGTACAATTTTACTGGAATACATGTATAATTCTTTATGTAAAAAGACATGCAAAATTAATTATGCTTTCATCTATAAAATGCAATTAGTTCTAAAGACTTTTTATGTGATGTAAAATTTGTTTGTAACGAAGGGCCGTTTAAATTATGTTTGATATTTGTGGGAGTATTTTGTATTTAATAATCTAAAACTGTGTTTAAATATTTTTATTTATTTTTACTACTACCAACTAATTGTAAAATGACGCTTCATTATCTGCAATGAGATCTTCTGGAACCATTGCTTGGAATATATTCGAGGTATGACTGACTGAAGTGAAATACATAATTTTGTAAGGTTGGTTCTGCCATTATGGTTATTTTTTTCATCCATTGCTGTTTCCATCTTGTGACCTGAGTAGTTTTTTATTCAGGCCATATATTTCCCACTGTCAGTTTGCTAGGCCTGTCGTAGCTTCATCTACTATGTCATCTAGCTTAAGACTCAACATACAGTCCCCAGCTATTAGTTTATCAATGTGAAACGGTAAACCTACATTTTACCAATTATTGATTTTTTTACCACTCTGAGAATCGAACCCGGGAACCTTATCTCAGTAGATAGATACGCTACTGACCGAGCTAAGGTGTCCAGTTACCATTATGGTTAAAATGTTAATTATTATATTAGTAATGATCACTAACAATTTCAAACACACACGTATCTATAATTAGTTTAACCCGCCTCGGTGGCCTAGTTGGCTAACGCGCTAGTCGTGTTGAGCTTGACTGCTAAGGACGGGAAGATCGAGGTTCGAATCTCTGTCGGGTGAACTGGGGGGTGATTTTTCCTAAATGGTTTTCCACTCCACCTCCACGCAAATGAGGGCTCACTTCCTCTAATTCAACCTTCCCAACTCCTAATCCATTAGCGTAATAGTACTTAAAGCGTATAACTCGAATGGGTAGTAAGACGCGGTGCTAAATAATAATAATATAATTAGTTTAAATCATCCAATATTAATACTGGTATAATGTTATCTGAATCTAAATGATAATTTCTACTCATAAAATAACTCCATGGTGTAAGCCTGCAAGAGAGTTATTCCGACCAAGCGGCCACCGCAAAGATAGTACCAACATTTGCAGATAGGGGGTGGGTGTCATGTGGTCAGTACAACGAACCCTCCAGTCAATAATCTCAGTTTTCTAGACCGGTACTGCTTATCCAAGTAGCGCCTCATTTGTCCTCGCGATGCTAAGTTGACCCCGTTCCAGACTCACTGCTTCACAGAAAAGAATTGTGGAAGCGCCGGGTATCAAACGCGAGACCTCTGGATCTAGCCACAGGGGTGGCCATAATATCTACTCATTGTGGTCTAAATTCGTCTCAAATTCAACTGTCAAGTTGATCTTGTCATCGAGTCAGACTTTCTTTCGTAATGTCCATGTGTGAATGATAAGATTTTTTACAACAGTTTTTTGTTCGTACTATTTTATTTATTTATATTATTATACCTATTATTATTAGATGTTCTGTCTTAGAACAGGTCCATTCCTTTTGCCAGTGGACTTAGACCACCAATGCACCCTGTCCTCTTCTTTCCTTCAAGTCATCTTGTATTTGAATCCTCCTCCTTCTTCCTAAGTTCCTCTTTCCCTTAACCTTTCCTTCTATGACGTCATGCAGAAGAAAGTCTCTTCCTAAGCTCCTCTTTCCCTCAACCTTTCCTTCTATGACGTCATTCAGAAGAAAGTCTCTTCCTAAGCTCCTCTTTCCCTCAACTTTTCCTTCTACGACATCATGCAGAAGAAAGTTTCTTCCTAAGCTCCTCTTTCCCTCAACCTTTCCTTCTATGACGTCGTGCAGAAGACAGTTTCTCCTAAGGATGTGGCCGATCCAGTTTGCATTGTACCGAAGAATCACATACAATAATGGTTCTCTTACTACCCATTCTTTTTATAACTTTATATTTGTCACCCTGTCTGCCCAGCTGATCTTCTCAAGTCTTTTCCAGTATAACATTTCAAAGCTCTCCAATTACTTATATATGGACATATACAAATAATAAATTTGATGGTTAAAAGAGCTTTCAAAATACAAAAAATAAAACTGTCTATAAAAGTCGTGTTTCTTTTTTCTTTTTCTTTTATGCAGGCGTATATTGACAAAGGAAGTCTTGACTTGGAAAGACATTTGAATTAATAAATTCCCATGGTCCTCTATAGGCTCCGTGCAAAGAGAAGACGATATTTGAATTCACGACACGAGCGCGCGAGACGGTCAAACTTTTAAGTTCTTGCAGGGAAAATCCGAGCGGCATCATGTTTACCACGATCAAATACTCCAAAATCCTAAAACATAACTCGCCGTTTCTCGGAAACTACTTAGACAATCACAATTGTTTTTTTTTTTCTTTCAGAATTTGTTATTAAAACCTTAAAAGACATAAGAATATTATTAAAATTCATATATTCCAATTGGTTTGCTTTGAAAAAATTGTTTTCTAATGAAAGAACTATAGTGAAGGTTTTTACTGCAGACCTATTTTCATTTTGTGTAAAAGTTTTTTTCCTAGTTGAGATAGATGGATAGTGTAATGTACGAAATGATAATCATGAACTGAATTTTATTTTGACATAAGACTTATTCCTCTAACACCAACACTCTCATGGTTTGGTGTGTTTAGTTACGAGCTCTTCACGCGCGCCAGGTTTTCGATAAACTGAAGATTGTCAGAAAGACCGGCCCGGCATTCCGTTCGGTCACTGACGATTCTGCTTGAGGGGAAGCTAAACATTATAATAGTGATTTAATAACGGAAGTAATAATTAGAGCTGGTTTGTCTAGTATAACACACTACACCCCTTTCAAGAATGGCCCAACGGCAAAGGGAAAGGTATCAGTAGCGAGTAATCATGTAACAAGGGTGGAGGAGATAACACCAAATTCGGAAAAGATTGTTTTTAATTTTATTTATTTAGCACCGCGTCTTACTACCCGTTCGGGTTATACGCTTAAGTACGAATTACGCTAATGGGTTAGGAATATGGAAGGTTAAATTTAGAGGAAGTGAACCGGCATTTCCATTGGAGGGAGAGTGGAAAACTATTTATGGAAAACCTCCTCCAGTTCACCTGACCAAGATTCGAACCTCAATCTTCCCGTACTCAGCAGTTTAGGAAAGATTACTAAAGGTTTCGTCGTAAAGCAGACACCAGTAAGCCTACAACCATATGAAGTGGTATTACATGTAAGTAATAAACATACAAAATACAATCATAATTTTTGAAAATGATGGCTAGTGCTATAGAATTATGTGGTTTTATAAAGCCAATAGGTGAGCTGGCGGTCTAGGGGTAAGGTGTCAGACTTCTGTGCTGGGGAGTCCGGGGTTCAATCCTCGGTCCCGGCACAGATCTATCTGATTACCAAACCCTTCCTTCACCTCTGACAAGACATCTTGTGAATGTGGTGAATGCCAGGCCTCCACCGTGGTTCGGATTCCACGTTAAACTGTAGGTCCTTCATTTCATCTCACAATCACCCTACCATTTCCCATTAGCGTGAGTATAACCCGAACGGGTAGTAAGACGCGGTGCTAATAATAATAATAATAATAATAATAATATAAAGCCAATAGCTTATATTGTGTCAAAATTAGGTATAAATAGAATTTCATTATTATATAATTATTACTAAATTACTTTTCAGAAGTTATCATACTAACCTAATACTATTAATTTAATAATGTATTTATATGACACGATATTATATCTTTTCACTGATAAATGCGGGCGTTCTACCATAATTTAATGTGGACTTCTATGAGTAAACGCGTTTCGTTTACAAATAAATCCTGAACATCCAGTTCCTAGGCTTACAATTCACCAAAGATTAATATATAGCATGTCGGGAATCGAACCCCGGGCCATTAACACATAAGGTAGATGTATTAATTACCGAGCTGAATTATTGTCGGACAAAGTGGACAACAATGTAAATTAAAGTTCTCTATTCACTAATTTTACAAGAAAAGTAGAATATATTATATATAGAGTGCATTCTGCACAACCAAAAGTAATTTAAAGTATTTAACATAATAATTATTGTAAAGTTAGTAATAGTAAAGCTAGTAATAATAGATCAGGAATGATAAATGTAGGAACGGAATGACGGGTCGGTCTTTCTGACAATCTTCAGTTTATCGAAAACCTGGCGCGCGTGAAGAGCTCGTAGTTAAACACATCAAACTGAGAAAAGTGTTGGTGTTAGAGGAATAAGTCTTATGTCAAAATAAAATTCAGTTCATGATGATCATTTCGTACATTTATACTATCCATCTATATCAATTAGGAAAAAACTTTTACAGTGAGTGAAAATATATTTGCAGTAAAAATCTCATTATAGTTCTTTCATTAGAAAACATTTTTTTTCAAAGCAAACCAATTGGAATATGGGAATTTTAATAATATCTTAATGTCTTTTAATGTTATTATAACAAATTCTGAAAAAAATACTGTGATTGTCCAAGTAGTTTACGAGAAAGTGAGTTATGTTTTAGGATTTTCGAGTATTTGATCAGGGTAAAAACGTGATGCCGCTCGGATTTTCCCTGCAAGAACTTACGAAGTCATCACGAGTCGCGCCACCATTACTGGTGCACATAACCTTTTACCGCCTTTTTTAATATTGCGTGGGTTTTTTTCATTTAAATAATTAATTTAACTTTATTTCATATAATGTCTCTGCAGATAGAGCAAGTTTTAAAATAACTCTAATTTGATATAAACAGGACTCCATTGCCACGTTTCCGACAGCAGAAAACCTAACACACTTGACTTGATTCCACTTATATTTGTGATATTAATCATCAAGTGTTAAAATAACCAAAAGCCTCAAGATAAAGTTGTACAGTAAAACCTCAAATACACGAAACCCGGAATATCCGAAACGACTAACCACATTTTTGTTTTTATATTTTTTTTCAGTAACTGAAATGTCAAAGGTTTTATTTACGTAGGTAAAACATTTATTTGTTAAGATCTACTTAATCGAGAAAAAAAAAAAAAAATTCAGACATTTTAGGAAATGATAAATTTAGTTTTGTTGTGTATTTGTTTAACTTTGTTATAATTAATAACCATTTGTTTAAATAATTTATGTACTGTAAATATGTGTACAAAAAAACTTTTCTGTAACTCTGTATGTTATGTAATTTATAATTAGTTATAATTTTAGCTTTTAAATCTTCAGAGAGTTATTAACTTCTTATCCGAAACGGGTTCACCCACCCCTTTACCCCTTTATTTCAGTTATCAGAGATTTTACTGTCTTTAGTTTTTAATATTAAGGCATCGGGTAAAATTGTTATTTGAATCACGCTGAAAAATTACATTCAATGTTTAAGGAAGAAGGTTTAATATATATTTGGCTTGAGGCTGCTTAAGGCTTTATAAAAATCTTTCGCTCAAAAGAACAAAGCGTTATTTACACATAGTATCACAATTTTTTTTAATTCCTGGAAATATAGAAAAAAAAACTTCATCATAGTTCATTAACTTTGAATAAGTTAACAAAAATAATTGGTTTGAAAGAACTACACCTTGATCTCTTTTCGTGAAATGTTTTTGAATGCCTATACAGTTACTCAAGGTTATTTTCCTAAAAAAAAAAGACTTAATAAAAGTAGCCGATGTTAAATTGGGGAAAATCGGTGACCTGGTGGTCTAGGGGTAAGGTGTCAGACTTCTGTGCTGGCGGCCGGGGTTCAATCCTCGGTCCTGGCACAGATTTATCTGATTACCAAACCCTTCCTTCACCTCTGACAAGACATCTTGTGAATGTGGGGAATGCCAGGCCTCCACCGTGGTTCGGATTCCACGTTAAACTGTAGGTCCTTCATTTCATCTCACAATCACCCTACCATTACACATTAGCTTAAGTGCGTATAACCCGAACGGGTAGTAAGACGCGGTGCTAATAATAATAATAATAATAATAATAATAAATTGGGGAAAAACCTTTTACAAAAGATAACTTAGATTATACTTGATCTGTTATTTTCTACAACCACAAAAATAAATATTATTGTTAAGGCAAATTTTAAGGGGGCCGCCTCGGTAAGCAAGAAATTGCCGCTCAGATGTTTAACTCTAACGCAATATTTAATCCGTGATGCGTTATTTCAAAATATGGTTCACGAAACAAAACAAAATCGAAAGCATCCAAAAGGGCTCTTTTTCTTTAACAATCCTATATCTTGAGTTTTATTAATATACAAATGTGAAAATGTAACATCAGCTGATTTTCAACGAGTTCTTATTCATATTCGCGGAACTATGAAACCTGACTTAATGAAAAAAGGCTCTGGATTTAGCCTTCCTCAAACAACTACAGTAACTTATTGATATTTGAGAACTATCAGCGAGCTTCCCTCTCTACCTTGAGATAAGGAGTTCCGTAGTTTAATTTTCCCTTTTTCTTACTGACACGATAAAGGGTAGTTGTAGGTAAAGAGCTAAAAAGAATATAAGATTAGCAACCCGCCTCGGTGGCGTAGTTGGCTAACGCGCTAGTCGTGTTGAGCTCTACTGCTGAGGACGGGGAGATCGAGGTTCGAATCTTGGTCGGGTGAACTGAGGGTGGTTTTTCCTAAATGGTTTTCCATTCTCCCTCCACGCAAATGTGGGTTCACTTCCTCTAATTCAACCTTCCCAATTCCTAATCCTTTAGAGTAATTAGTACTTAAAGCGTATAACCCGAACGGTTAGTAAGACGTGGTGCTAAATATTATATAATATATAGGATTATACAGAATAAAGAAGTAGTTCCAGAAAACGACACCGTGTGGCCTGATAGCGATTGACGATTCTTGCCCTAATGTCTTGTTGTTTGGTCACATACTTGGTGCTCGAAAGTTTTAACCATCGCATACTCCTCGCACTGCACTTCCGAGTAGCCTAGGTTTTCATTAGCCTTTCTCACCTAGTTTATTTCTCAATAAAATAAAGTAAACTTGTCAAATTCCTCTTGAAGCTCACTTAATAACTTATATTTTATGGGTGAACTGGCGGTCTAGGGGTAAGGTGTCAGACTTCTGTGCTGGGGGTCCAGGGTTCAATCCTCGGTCCCGGCACAAATTTATCTGATTACCAAACCCTTCCTTCACCTCTGACAAGACATCTTGTGAATGTGGGGAATGCCAGGCCTCCACCGTGGTTCGGATCCCACGTTAAACTGTAGGTCCTTCATTTCATCTTACAATCACCCTACCATTACACATTAGCGTAAGTGCGTATAACCCGAACGGGTAGTAAGACGCGGTGCTAATAATAATAATATATTTTATGAAGGCGTGGACAGATCTGCGTCTATGATTGAACTTTCAACAAGATATCAAAAACGTGAACAAGGTTTGCTCTGGGGCAGTTGTCAGTTGGTTTGTATGCAATGTGTTTTTGCATTTTCATATCATTTTTTTTTTTGGTGGGGGGGAGTAAAAATAAACCAAATAATTCTCAAGTAGAGACATTTACTTTAATTTTCTTCACTTGGTGATAATAACATATGTTTAATATCTGTCAGGGGTGACCTGGAACTTAATGACGACAACTTTTTCTCTTCATTTTAAAAGTTTGTCCTCTAATGCCGCCATGCTCATGACAGATATTCAATAACTGTTCAAATCACCGCGTGAAGATAATTAGACTGTTCCTACTGAAACAATATTTGATTTATCTTGTCCAAAAAAATTTGTTTTGTTATAAAAACTAAGAAAACACCGCCTTTTTCTCGCGTCCGCTTCATTCCCACCTTCAACACATTACCGGTCTCAAATTACACCTAATTGATCTCAACCCTTTACCCGAACGGGTAGTAAGACGCGGTGCTAATAATAATAATAATAATAATAGCAGAAAAGAGGCATATTTAACTTTGTTACAGAGATAACAGTTCTTAAATTATTTTTATTGGGAAAAAAAACTAAAAATGAATTTAATCTTTTTCTCATTTTTATTATTCCTTTGGGTGATTCTACGTCAAAAAGATTATTTTGTCTTTTTATTTACAACCCATCATTTAAAAGATATGATTTCTTATTTTGACATAATATTTTCCGTCGACTTACAAAATAAAATAATTCCTTTCTCACTAAGCTAGGAAATTATTTTATAAAATTTTGAGTCAATTTAACTATACTTTAGGGTTCAAAAAATGTGTTCACTCAATTATTTTTATATTTGATTAGTTGGATTAAAAAAATTCCAATTTCTCATCAAGTTAAAAATTCTACTTGAAAACCGATTGACCACAGAATTCCTTTACATGTAACTCTAAATAAAATAGTTTCGTATGGTGAAAAAAAAAAATGGGTGTACAATTTAGTTTGAAAAAGTATTTGTTTTTATTATTTGATATTAATAAATATGATGAACCGATAAAATAGTTTTACCATTCAAAATCAATATTTTCTGATATTTCAAATATATTTAACCTTAATAACTATTTGTTGTTAATTTCTTATACCATTTCAATAATATATGTAAATAAATTATTTGCTCTTATAACAAACAGAACTAATCACATCTTCTTGAGCATACATGTGGGACAACTGAAATAAAAAGATTATAATTTATACGAATATCATTTCTACCATCTAACAAAAGCTTTTTTACATTGGCTAGTATTAAAGGCTTTGAATAAATACAAATATATTCGTATACTTTAAATATCTTTTATGTTTGATAAATTCATTTAGAAACCAATGATTTCTCAAAAAGGGGTGATTTAAATAAAAAGCAATAAAATAGTTTATATTTAAATGTCTACCTGTAGAAATCGGAAATATCTGATATGGAGGTGAAGAGAATCGATCCCGGTGACTTTAAAAATGTGTATCGGTTCATCCCTAACAATATATTGTTATCGTTGAGCAACTTGTAACCAGATCAATGTTTGCCAACTTTGTAACTATACTAAAAATATACCTGCTAAAATGTGATACATTTGTGTAATGTCAAACAAATGTTGTGTTGAATTTCATTAAAAATAAATTAATATATGTTTCAAATGTGTGGAGTTTTATTTGTTTGGGTCAACCTCTGTGGTAAAAGGAGACTTTAAACAAACTAATATGTTTTCCTTGTGTAGACCTAAGTTTTGACTTGCAAAAGTGACAGCTGCTAAACATTTGTCTTTGTAGGTCATAGTGGCAGCTCGTGTATAGGCACTGCGGGACTGCAGCACCCCCTATTTCCCCTTGATATTATCGATAACATTTAATATAATAAGGGCTTTTTTCTTTAATTCTTTATTTATTTTTGTAGTACAATATATATTCCTTAAGCTTAATATCAGTACTTCAGTAGCCATCCCCCAGTTTATGAAAAATTATACAAAAATCTTTGTATGGAACTATTCACTTCACAGTGCCAGTGACGTGGTGTTTAACTGTTGTGCGCATGCGCACATAGGAGAGGGTAGGGAGGAAGGCGGGACTACCAGGTATAGAGAGCACTGTTGTTCTCGCAGTACCGGCTCTGGCGTGATGGTGGAAGGAAGTTTTTTTTACTCGGCGTGTGTTGTGCTTATAAACCATGTACCATATTCTTGAATGTGATAAAGTGTAGAAAAGTGTAGAATTAGATTGTTATGCTGCTTCCAGATATTCTATTTGATTCATTTTTTTTCGGTTATTTTATTTAACAGAACTATTAATTGCGCTTGCAGTACTTTCAATGGAGAAAAATGTCCTCAATCGTCATCCAGAGGTCAAGGAAAAAATTAGTTAACTTTTTGCGTTAATTAAAACAAGAGGAATGGATTTCATTTTTAAATGAATAGATCAAGCTTGAACTGTAACAATTTAAGTTAAAGTAAGAAAAAAATGTTTTTTTTTGTTAAGATTTTATCAAGTTCCCGAATAAATTTTCTTTTTATACACTTTTTTTTTTCTCCTTTTATGCAATTTTAAAACAAAGGCTAAATATTTTCTGGAGCAGCGCTCCCACTAATTTTAGTTACGAGCCGCCACTGGTAGGTCATATGGTTTGGCGTAGGGATACATAATTTGATCTGGTAGCTTTTGCTAGCCGTCAGACACCACCATAAAAGCCCTGGATCAACACTATGGTTGACAAAAGAGAGCTGTGAAAGCTGGTAAGTGTTTGAGATTTGGAAATAACAAAACCTTTCAAGTTGAAACTATTCGGATATTATTTCCGAGAACACATCGCAAACGAGCAACACCACCTCTAGGTGGTGTTTAAATGAGACGGGGGGGAGGGGATGGGAGAGGACACGTAGAGGGAAGGGGGTTGACCTATCAATCCCCCAATTGGTCGCACTTTCCGGAAATATAATCGGTGGCCGTTTTAGTACAGACTGTCTGGAGATGAATGCGTTTTATATAAATACTGTAATGTGAGAATTATTTTAGTTTTGAAAAAATAATCGAAAGAATAATTCTAATGATTTTGAGAAGTAGAGTAAAGTGTAGTAAAGAGTTGGTAATAATCGGATGTTTACTACTTCTAACTAAATGTAGTTAATAGTTGCTCATTTTGCTTTGTGCTACTATTCTCTTCACCCTGCTGTCATATCTCCCAACAGCTTATCAACAGTTTTCTATTATTACATTTAGTTCCTTGTGCCAGTGTCAAAGACCAAAGTACAGCCACAACGAAATAGGCCTACTATACAGTGAATGTTTGAACGCATTAGTCACATAAGTAGCTCGCAATTAATATAAATACTTTTGCGTACGATTAATAATAAAATAAAGAACATACGTTTCCCTTTGTGTTAAAAAGAGTCGAAATAATTGTCTCTTTAATATTTCATAAACATAATAAAAATATATAATCTTACAATCCTATTTATATATCGGGTAAATGATAAAATACTTTCGATTTGAATAATTGAATCAGTTATATGCCTCCTGAAAGCTTCACTTAGAATCAAACACACAATTACTACTGGACAAACGATGACGTAGTTATTTTAGTAAATACAATTATAATACGATCTAAATATTACGGCCGGTAAATGTTTTATTAAATACATAAAAAGTATATACTTATCTACTTAATACAAGTCAACGTTAAAAAATTTTATCTCTCAAACCGTTCGTGCTATACGCATTTAGTTAGTTAAGACGGTAAAATATAAAGGAAATGAAAAAGAAAAATTTACGTAGTAATGTCGCAAAATAATCGAATCATTTTGTAATTTTCATTTGAGTTATTTTTGGGTGATATTCGATTGTAAGCTGTACAACCACTTAAACTTTATATTAAATTAGCCTTAGAATTATTCGAAAGCGTAAGGTCGGTTATTGTGTAGCAATGAAGACTATTTATATAAAATTAAGACCTGTATAGAGATGTTTGTTTTCATTCGAATGATTTTTTTTAAAGAATCGAATAAATCGATTATTCAGAATAATCGAATGAATTGATTCTATTCATCCGATTCTCCCCCTCACTAGTGTAGTGTATACTAATGTTAGTAGTAAGTAGTTACTGTGTGTTACACTGGTTTACTTATAGTGGATGCTTAATTTAGTTTTATAAGCTATCAATATGAATTCCAGTAAACGAACAAAACCATCTTGTTATCTTTAGTTTTTAATCGAAAAAAAAACCTTTAGAAATTTAAACATATTTGTTTGCGGTACAAATTGATAACGCTTTAATATATTATTACCGCTAATTTATAGGTGTTGGTAGTAATTATCAAATGTGGCTGCTGCAGATAAAACAATTTTAACGTATGCACACCTATATGGAAATTGTTTTAAGTAACTTTTGTAACTGCCAAAAAAAAGTGTCTTTCCATCAGAATTTGTCTGTGCCAGGTGTTACTGGAATAGCTGGGCTACCACCCTGGGTACAATCAACCCCAATCCGCAAACCCCACCCTCCACCCTCCCTTCCATCGTCACCCATTTCAACACCCCTGTGTCTCATAGATATGAGTCAAAGTCTTCAATACAATATATCAAGCTGTAAACGTATTTATTTTAACAGTGTACATTGTACAATTTTGGATTATGTGGGTCAGGAGTGACTCAATCTTTTCTACAAATTTTATTTTTATCGCCAAGTCTCACTATCTGTTCAGTTTATACGCATTTGTGATAATTATTCTAATAGGGTAGGTAGTATTTGAGAGGTAGTCTACCCAAATTTGCGTGAAAGGAGAGTGGGAAATTATTTATGTAAAACCACGTTCAGTAGAGCCGACCGGGTTTCGAACCCCGATATCCTTGTCATCAGCAAGCCACTCTGACATGAGAGTGCCGCCCTAGACCGGTCGGTCACTTGTACGGGTACCAACTGTATTAGAGAAAGAAGAAATTATCGGTGACCTGGCGGTCTAGGGGTAAGGTGGTCAGACTTCTGTGCTGGGGGTCCGAGGTTCAATCCTCGGTCCCGGCACAGATTTATCTGATTATCAAACCCTTCCTTCACCTCTGACAAGACATCTTGTGAATATGAGGAATGCCAGGCCTCCACCGTGGTTCGGATTCCACGTTAAACTGTAGGTCCTCAATTTCATCTCACAATCACCCTACCATTACACATTAGCGTAAGTGCATATAACCCGAATGGGCAGTAAGACGCAGTGATAATAGTAATAATAATAATAATAATAAATTATCTCTAGGAATATCCAGGTTGGCTCAGTGGTGGTGGTAGAAGGGGGGTATTAACCAAAAAGAGGTTTGAGTTTCGGAGCCACTCCCCTGGCAAAAGTTTTACACTTGAATGCCTCTATTGGATACGTCTTTGCCTGGAGTTGTTTTTTAAATTATACTCCTCTAGGATATATTTGGAGTAGTCCTTCCTCAGGATATTTTTGAAATCTTTATACACCTAGAAGATAATTAGAACGGTCCTTGTCTGATTGTATTTAATCTGATGACTTTCGAAGCTAGTCTATATTAGTTTTTAATCGAACTATGTTCTAAACTTTAAGAGGGGAGTGAATAAATCTAGAGGGGGCAAATTTATTATAGGAGAAAAAACTATTTTCATAGGGGAGTGCTCCCTTCTCACCATTTATGCCTTGCCTTATTTAATAAGTGCTCAATGTAAATTTTCGAACTTGGGAGCAAGAAATGCTTTGTATTTTTTTAAGTGTTAAACAAATTGATAGTACTTATAGTAATCAATCCCTGCAATTAATTAACATTTAAAAAAACACTAGCTCCAATCAGCTTCTAAAGGCATCTTGTTAAATAAAAAACAGGTAAGGACCATTTCAAATAGCTTCTAAGGGCATCCAATTTTTTAAAAAAAATTGCTGGTGGAGGAACAATTCAAATAGCCTTTAGAGAAATCTAGCTTTCTAGAAAAAAACATGTCGAGGAATTCTCTGATTAGTTTTAAGGGCACTCCAAATTTAAAAAATATATATATCTGGGTGAAGACCACTTCAAATAAAGTATAAAAATTCTATATTATTTTATTTTAATTTGATAACTGCTTCTTTGATTAACTTTTAGAAACTTTTTTTTTATCTGCTAAAGGAAGACTACTCTTGTCTAAATAGTCTCTAGGAACATTCACATTTGAAACAGAAAAAAATAATTTGGGGAAGTATTATACCAATTAACTGTTAAAAGCGTACAATTTTCAAGAACTCTACAAATGAAGATGAGTACAAAATAGTTTCGAATCTTTTAGTGAAGCATCCAACTGTCCAACAATTACTTGCCGATACATTTCGCTTACCATTTTACACATGTACAGTACACCACCACTACCGTATAAAACAGCAATGTTCTTATTTAAAATATTCTGTGGCCCCTCCCCATACCCCCGACACACACAAAATTAACTTTTCCCAACGTCCATGAATATAACACTATCTGTTTAAATTAGTTTAAATACAGCTAGACATTCTACGTTTAGCTTGTTTTTATTCCCAGTGCAGCCTATTTTTGATTTTATGAACTAAATAAATATACTTAGTACAATATATTACCAAGAGATAGCATGGCAGGTAAGTGGTACACAAATAAATCAAGAGGTGGCGAGAGTATACTTCCGCGCCACAGACATCGGCCAATCAGGATAGACCACGATCGTCATGGAGGAGTCATAACAAGTGCTACTAGAGATGTGGACAAAAATTTTATATCTCAAGTAGTTGTATTGCAGTTAATTTTTAATTTTAACGTTTTGCAACATCGTGTGTTTCTTTATGTTTAGTGCAATGGATTGTTGGCAAGCTTCATCTTGGCGTGTGTGCTCAGCTTGGGTATTTTTATTAATTCTGGACCTGAAAGTTGATGGTAAGTTTCACCACAAATTATAACATTATTTTTAACGTGGTTCTACTTTGATGTTTTTCAAAACTAATGTGAACATTATATTGTCTTGCTGCACTTAGATTGATTGGAAGGTCATTGTTACTGCGAGGGCAAAATACTTGGTATTCATGGGGTCCCCCCAACCTAGACATTAATTGTGATGATCACAAGTCTCGTGTGTGATATTAACATTTTGATTTCATTAATACACATCTTGGTTACGTTAGTAAAATAGGTATAATAGTTAATACCATTTGTATTAAAGACCTATCATCTTGATAACATTTGTTAACGCAACCCCATCATTGAAACCTAAACAAACTAACTTAACCTTTGCAAGTACAGTTCCATAATATTATCAAACGTGAATGAATGCTACCCTTTGCTTGCATCTGAAAAAAATGTTCATGTTGACAGTAAATGTAGGCCCTGTGTGTGCTCATTTGATTAAAAAGATTTTAATATAATTTTTGAATAGGGGAAGCTTAATCATTTTGTAAAAGTAAAAGCTAAGATCTATTCATGTATTTAAATAGCTTAATTTATTTAATTCCAAACATCAAGTTAAAATACAACTAACATCATTTTGTTTTGATTGACCCAAATCTCAAAATTGTAAATTTTTTTAAGGACAGTGTACATACCTTTGATGTATTATGCTCGCACAATTATTCATATGACTTGAGTTAAGCCAACTTAAAAGTTTTTTTTATTTCCTTTAACACTTTATGCCCAATTTTTCCTTGTTTCAATTTTTATAACTTACCATAAGGATTGACATAGTGAAGGCCAGGCTATGCTATTTGAATTCCATATCTATACATAATTTTAAGACTGATAGTATACATCAAAATACACCTTTATCCTGCATGATGTATGTTTGAAGTTTCGCACAGTTCGTCACAAGCCGAGGTGGACAAGCATCTGGAGATGGGCAGGGACTTCCTCAGCCGCGGCCAGCTGCAGGATGCGCTGTCGCACTATCACGCAGCTGTCGGTGAGCTTTATAACTTTAGTTGTGCGCAACTTGTGTGCTACTTTTGGCCCGTAACACGCTTCTGTGGTTGAATTGTCAAATAATGCGTGTCTCATGTTGGACTGGCCTGTGGATGATGGGGAGATTGTGGTTTGAATCCTGGTCAGGTCTACAGATATGGTTTTTCATAAAAGTGTTTCCCACTCTCCTTGTACACAAACACAGGTACACTACTTCTAAAATACTTCCTTACTCATTCTTACCCTATTGGAATAATTACAAAAAGCCTACATATAACTTAAGTAGTCAGACACGGCTGATACCGTAGTAAAAAAATAACTCAAATATTTTAAAGAATAATATCTATAAGATGTATTATGTAACATTTAAATCATGACAATATTCTCTGGTTTCACCCAGTGATTTTTAAAATGGCTATCTACGAAAATACTATCGGAAAGTGGGGCTACCTTGACACGGTGGTACAACTTTGCTTCGCGGAAGTAAAAAAAAGATTTAAAATGTGGCTACACCCTGAACTTAGTACTGATTGCCTTAAATTTAACATTGTTAGATTCATAATTTCATTAGTTTTCAGAATATACACTTAGATATATGATATTACGAATGGTTTAGTAACAGGTTTTCTAACAATCACTGAGAGTAGATGTTTCAAAGTTTGTTAAGGCCAAGTAAACATCTTTACGTGATGTGATTTAAGATGTTTTGCTGGTAATTTGGGACCCGCCTCGGTGACGTAGTTGGCTAACACGTTAGTCGTGTTGAGCTGCTCGACTGCTGAGTACGAGGAGATCGAGGTTCAAATCTCGGTCGGGTGAACTGGGGGTGGTTTTTCCTAAATGGTTTTCCACTCTCCCTCCACGCAAATGCTGGTTCACTTCCTCTAATTCAACCTTCCCAATTCCTAATCCATTAGAGTAATTAGTACCTAAAGCGTATAACCCGAAGGGGTAGTAAGATGCGGAGCTAAATATTATAATAAATAGTAATTTGGAGTTAACTATAAGTGTGGTGGTTTTTTAGTAATTCATTTGAAACACAAGCCTAGTAAAATAAAAACCAACTATGATCATCTTTTAATTAAAGCTTCCTTATTAATTCTAAACTTACTCGTATTGATGGTTATGGAATGTAAGACCTCAGTCTCACCATAGAGTTAATTGCCAATCATGAAGAGATTAAGGTTCAAATATTGGTTGTGTGCATTGAAAATCGCTCGAAATCTCATCCTCTTTCTATACTAATGTGAATACACTTCCTCTAAACATCCTTTCTCATGCCCACCTTTAGTTTAAGCCATTAATAACCACGTTAAATACAATGATTAAATAAATAAAAACATGCCCACCTCAATGAACAAATGGTCTAAGGCATCACTCTAGACTGGCCTGTTGATGACGGTGAATTCGGGTCTACTGAGGGTCGTTTTGCGTAAATAGTTTTCCATTCTCCTTCCTTGCAAATGCGGGTATACTACCTCTAAAATGTTTCCTTACTCATTCCTATCCCATTAGACTAATCATCATAATTGCGTACAACCTGAACAGGTAGTAAGAACTGATGATATACAAAATTAATAGATCCCCAATATTTAATGTAGCTTAGGGATTATGATGGTGTATCATGGCCTGTCTGTTTGTTGACGTTATTTTGTAATAAATTGCCGGTTGTTTCGATTATCTGGTATTTCTCCCTAGAGGGTGACCCCGACAACTACCTGACACACTTCAAGAGAGCAACTGTGTACCTGGCTTTGGGAAAATCAAAGTTTGCCCTCAAGGATCTAGATAGGGTGCTACAGCTCAAACCAGACTTTACAGCTGTAAGTACCATTTTTAAAACAGGGGGAAAACCTGGGCTCAAACCGCTGGTATTATGAGGTTTTTTTCTTCTTTTTTTTTTCAATAACCTTACACCCACTTTAGTGGCCACATTTTCTAAGGTGCTACTCTCGCAATATACTAGACTGCTGAAGATCTGGGTTCGATCTCTGTGAAGCACTTTGATGTGCTTACCTTGTCAAGAATTTAATAGAAAACAAAAAAAAACGAGATTTTTTATTTGCGGCCTAAGTAAATATAAAATACAAAGGAAATGCATGATTTTTTTAATTTTGATCTGGATTCCTTTCCGAACTTAGAGGTGTAGAAACGAGGGCTGGGGCGTTGGGGTTTGATTCAGCAGCAATTTTGAATAGAGGTGGAATCATTACAAATTTGCAGACTTTAACTCTGGCTTTAAGATAAAAACTTATAATATTATAACAACATATGATAAATATATCATTTGAATTTATTCGTATTTTTTATTCTTTAGGACCAATATTTGTAATAACGTTAGACAAATGTATTCAAATACTAGCACAAAGTACCCGGTGTTGCCTGGGGAGAGCGACACAATGAATTGGGTGGTTTCTTTACTTCAAACAGATAGGAAAAAATTCTCTTTAAATTTTATTTCTTTCGATCTAGTATTTAATGAAGTTTTAAAAATCTAACCAAAAATTTAAACTTCCATCTTTGATGTGCACATGTTTGTACATAGGGGCTACTAATTTTTAAATTTCACCCCTTTCAGTACGGTAAACATCACGCAACCCTCATGACAGACAAACTCTTTATTTTATTAAAATAAATCCACTCAAAATGTCGAAGAAGCTTCCCATAAAGTAATCTATATCAGGAGTATTTTACTGCAGTAAATATGTGAGGAATGCCAGGCCTCCACCGTGGTTCGGATTCCACGTTAAACTGTAGGTCCTCCATTTCATCTCACAATCACCCTACCATTACACATTAGTGTAAGTGCGTATAACCCGGACGGGTAGTAAGACGCGGTGCTAATAATAATAATAATAATAATAAATACTGCAGTAAATGTGTTATTACTATCATATTTCATTGCATAATCGCCGCATATTTTATTCCTAATTTTTGTTGGGAAAGAATGGGCCGTGACAATTGATGTATCACAGCAAACGATCACTAGTTAAGCTCTTGGGTTGGAAGATGTGAGTCTTACGATATCATGTGACTTACTCTCGGTAGCTTTGCCTGCCCGTCCACTTCCTTTGCTACAAACCATTAAGAAATATACCTACTGACAATGCACATGCGCTGAGAAATTGAGGTTTGCAATGCAACCAGTAAGACAGCTGTGCAGCCAAAGTCATTAGTTAGAGATCTTTAGCGGTGAATGTAAATTAGTGGGAGGGGGGAGTGTCTTGCCTTTGTTTACCTTTTAAACTGACATTACGAACAGGATTATACTATGTCACAATAATGTGATGAAATTTTATAAACTAAATTTTGGTCTGAAAAAACAATGTTTGACAAATATGCATTGAAATACTATAATTAATATACTTTAGCCATTTATGAAGTCAGACAGTAGAAAAATAGAGGAGTCTGTGTTGAAGTCTTGGTGTACATAATCCACGGCGCTGATATTAACTATGATGCTTATTTTTCAAATGTGACGAGCGCTGATTGTGTGATTGCAGGCACGAATGCAGAGAGGTATTGTTCACTTGAAGCAAGCCCAGATGGACGAGGCTGCGACAGACTTCACCAATGTGGTGAGTCTCGCTCGGTGAATTCACCGATTGTTGAGAAAGAAGCTTAAAGTGTCACAGATAGTTTTTTTTCACAACTCTATCTTGCTTTATCCATATTAGACATAAGTTACTTGCTTTCATTTTCTATTAAGATTTTCGTTAACACAGCCAGTAAGATCAAGGAAAAGACAAATTTATTTTCTTAGACCAAGTAAACAAATTTGACTTTTAATTGTTTTATGTTTTGAGTTATAAAAAAAGGTTTATATATATATATGTTTTGAATAAATTGCTTACCCTACTTTTTTTCATCAACAGAAATGGGCTGGATCCACCTTTTCCAACTGTTAATCTTAATTTAACATAAAAATTTCAAATTAAATATATGAAATATTCTCAAAGTAGGAACAAAGTGCGACTATGTTTTGGTAGTAATTCCATTATTGAAAAAGCATTATATTCTCGGTATTTATATAAATCTATGCACTTAAATTACTTGAAAAATGTTTTATCGCACAATATTTTGTAATATTTATTTTTATTTTGATAAAACAAGCTACTTTCACAACTTACGATTTAATTATTTCCATCATTTGTCATATGAATATTAATTTGTGATGACCATTACTTGACAATAGATTAATTATTTTAGTAATGTCAATATATTTATTTCGAAAGTTTCATTTGTCAAAAGCCGGACTTTTTTTTAAGCCAAGCTGAAGCCTCGCACACCCTTAATATGAGGTTTACTTCATTTCACTACATTAATTATTAATTTACTCTAGAAAATATAAAAAGTGGTAAATTTTATATTATATTTTCATATGTATGGTAAATTAATGATCTTGGTTCTGGTTAAGTTTTCATTACAACTATTCAGAGACTGAACAACCGGTGAGCAGTATAAGAGTTCTCTAACATGTTCCAAATCAAAATTTAAACTGAAAAAAATCTCAAAAGTTATGGGTGTTTTTTTGTTTTTTTTTAATCCTTATTTAGATAATCTGGGATTTGAAAATCCCATCTTTAAAATTAATTTAGTAAACCACTTTAAAAGGTTTTTTTTCTGTTTTGTGGCTATAAAGGTGCCAATTTTTTTAACTTCGCTTGCTATTTAGAGCATTTTTTTTTTCTTTTACCTTAAGAACATTGCATTTTTTAAATAATGGGATGCTAAAGAATATTAAAGAAGTTTAGTAGTAAAATATTTTCAACAGACGAAATTAACCTAATGGAATCAGTATTTTATAAATCAAATTAGGCCTATTTTAGTTTATTTCTCATTTATCTTCCAAACCTTTTTTTTTAATGTAGATATAAGTTTTACTAATGAAACTTTTTTTTAAATATTTTTTTACATCCAGCATTTTTGTGTTTTAATTGATAGTTTCCCAAAAGAACATTGTTTTATCTGTTTACAGTTGGCTGACGACTCTAGCAACGAGGAGGCGTATCGAACCCTCCAAAAGATTGAGCCAACACGAGAGGATATTCAGCTTGCGAAAGCTTTTATAAGAGGCTCCGATCACACAGCGGCCATAGAACTACTTACCAAAGTTATAGAGGTGAACACAATGATTAAATTATAAATATGTGCGAGGACTCGAAAATTTGAGTTTGAATCGAATTTTAATACTCTGAATTTTTTTCTGAAAAATACTAGTTTGATTAATTTTATTAAATTTTAAGTTAGTTTCATAGAAAATAGTCATTCAATATGTATTTAATTTTAAAAAACTGCACACTTTTATACTAAATTTATTTAAAAATTTGATTTATGTGATTATAATTTTTCTCAACAAAAAAAAACTCTTTTCACAAATAGAAAAAAATCATTTTCACAAAACGGAATTCTTTTAACAAAAAACTAATTCTTAAAAAAACTAATTCATACATATTTATGGTTTATACACACACAGAAATTCAACTTGAAGGTTTTCCTGTAAAAATATTGTTATATACTACTCAAACTAGGAAAAATTATAATATACTTTAAGATTAGGTTTAAAATATTTTCAAAGACTCTTAAGGATATGTTATTTGATTTGGATTTGAAACATATTCAAAATTTTATTTATAGTATGATATTTGATTAAAAAAAAATTCTAGGCATGATATTCAATTCGGAATCGATTCGAGCTGGTTTGCCAAGATTCGGATTCGACTCTAAATGGAAAATTATGTATTCACACAAGCTTAAATGTAATATGATAATATAAAATACAAATAGTAACTAAATGTTAACATTCTTTCTTATAATCCATTTAATATAACATTCAATACATTCAGTTAAGTGTTAAATTACTGGTCTGGGGCCTGGTTGTAGAATTCATCCTATGGCTTATCCTATTGGTTCTGAACCACCAAAAAGTAGTATTGTAGCTATAAAATTCAATTTTTTTCAGAGGATTTGAGTTAAATTTAATATTTTCTCAAATCCTTGAATATCAATAAGAATAAAGATAAGTATAAAGTTTGACATCTTTAATATTAACTGTCATAAATACGAGCTCAAGAGATCCAAACCTTCACCTAGGTCGTCGAATTTCTCTCTGACTCTGTGTGATGTTTCTCAGACGTGCCCTTGGTCCTCGGAACTGCGAGAACTGCGGGCAGAAAGTCACGTCGCCATCGGCGATATGAGTGCTGCCATCTCTGACATCCGCTCGACGACCAAGCTGCAGTCTGACAACACTGTCGGCTATTTCAAACTGGCGACGCTGTACTACATGCGGGGGGAAGCGAGCGAGTCCCTCAAGTTAGTGATCTTTCAAATCATGAGTTTTGTAATTTTTATTGTTATTTTTCGGGTGCTCAATGAAGCAGGGTGTGATCAAGAGCAGTGGTGTTTTAAGTATTTTTGTGTATGTACCCAAAAATATAATTTGGCATTCGCCACTGCTTGAAGCGATGGGCCACAGCATTGCCCACCCCTGTGACAAAAATGTAGAAAATGGAACAAAAAAAACATTGTACATATTTAGTATATATCTTTAGGGAAAACATCACTTTTTGAGGTAGTTTGTAAGATATATTTGAAAGAAGGTACAGGAAAGGCGGATAGAAAACATATAAAAGAAACGAACACAATATGGCTTTTACAATGAAAAAACGAACATAGCTTACATTTTACACTGCTGCCATTGGACAAAAAGTTAATGGCTGCCTCTTGAAGTAAACGATTGTTACCGCCCATTCCCCTAACCTAGGTTTCATTCTATCAGGTAAGAGTGTGTAATGCACAACACAACTTCCTAAAAGAGGAAACAAAAAGAAAAATTGGTAAACAATGATATTGTGTTTGTTTCAACATAGAATTTTCTTGGGAGGTAATGGACTGAACAGTATGTTGGCTTCAGTAGTGCCAACCTACTTGTGTAACCTGTGCGTATAAATCATTTGTCAAAGAACTTTAAGGGTCGATTTTGTTAATCTTTGAAACTTCCCTGATCCTGGACCGACTCGTGTTGACAGAGAGGTCCGCGAGTGCTTGAAGTTGGATCCGGAACACAAGGACTGTTTCCCGCACTACAAGAAAGTCAAGAAGGTGGCCAAACAGTTGACCGACGCTGAGGAGGCTGTCAATAGGAAAGATTACAAGGCGTGCATCGACGCTGCCACAAAGGTACTGTCAACGTATCCTGCTTTATAAAATATCACTGTCCAGCTACCTTATTTGCCTGAATATAAGACGATAGTTTTTATTAAAAAATCGAAAGCAAAATCTAGATCGTCTCCATGCAGTCCTCAAAGGCACGACATATAATTTGTTATTAACTATTTTATTGTAAAACCACGGGCTCTACTCTATATTCTTTCATCTTCCCAAACATTTGATAAAGAAAATGTTTCATTCCTTCGCAGGTCCTGAAGACTGAGCCGAGTGTGTTGATGATCCAGTTTCTAGCGAGAGAAAAGCTCTGTCATTGTTTCCTTCACGACGATCAGATCCCTCTCAGTCTGGAAAGCTGCAACTTAGCTCTCGAACTCAACAAGGATCCTAGGGTGTACTGCGACCGAGCAGAGGCTTATATCCTCACGGAGATGTTTGACGACGGTGCGTGAAGTTTGCACATCTTGAATGGGATAGAATGTCCTTTCTTTCACTAGTCAGGTTATAATATTAATGGAGACAGATTCTGTCAATCCTTGATTCCTTAAATATATTCGGCCATTTGACATTTTTAAAATTCTATTTCTGAAAATAGAAATTCAATAGGGGTCTGCGAGCTTGGGTTTTTTCATTAATCGAGTTTTTCTAAAAGCTCCCGATTTCGAGTATAGGCCTGTTAATAATTTTAAAATGTTAAAAAATATATTAAAACACATGTTCTTAAAATATGAATGACACTCATTTTATAAACAGTAAATACTTTTGAAAAAAAGTTAAACAATGGAAATATCTGTTTTTAAATTAGAAATAACACTTGTAAAACACAATTTTAAAAACAGGAGCACTCAAATAAAAATCTAATAAAAAAGCAAATGATTAAATATGTTTCAACATTTATGTCTTTAAGGACATTTAATGCCAGGCCTCCACCGTGATTTGGATTCCACGTTAAACTGTTGGTCCTCGATTTCATCTCACAATCACCCTACCATTACACATTAGCTTGTGTATAATGCGAACGGGTAGTAAGAGGTGCAAATAATAGTAATTTAAGGTCATTAAAATTACACTAACAATTTTAAAACAAAGTTAATAAAATGAATAATTGCATGATGGCTCAGAAATGTATAACAAGACAGTGTAGAAACACTATACAGTGATGTAGAGTAAGTGATAGTGAAGGAAACCAACCTGAAAGGATAGTGAGGTAGGGCCTAGTTAAGAACAAACACATTTCTCTTCATGTCTTCTTAAACTTTTACACTTTCCACTTCTTCAAAACTTCCACAGTTGCACACTAGTTTGAATTCTTGGTGAATATTACTTTTTCATTCATGTCTTTTCATATGAAAAATAAAATTTTTTTAAAATTGAGCTTTTTTAAAACACTTTACTTGAACACATTGTTTGTTTGCAGCTATCAGAGATTTCCAGGACGCTCTCAGCCTGGACGAAAACTTTGGCCGAGCGAAGGAAGGTCTTCAACGAGCACAGAAGCTCCAGAAACAGTCCGAGAAGAGGGACTACTACAAGATTCTTGGTGTCAGTCGTAACGCCAACAAGAAAGACATCGTGAAGGCTTATAGGTAAGTGTAGGAACCCTCGACAAAGGAGCAGATGGATTTGTTCTTCAAGCAAGTATAAAACTTGCCAACTGTTTTCAATCTGTGGCTTGGTCAGTTCGGTAAAATATTTCCCAGCATCCTATTCGATAAGCTAAAGTTGTTCCCCAATGATGATGATGATGATAACTAAACCACAAAACTCATATTTGGTGCATAAATGGTAAAAATGAAATGTTAACAAAACTCTTAATATTGCAGTTTTATTTAACTACCAGAATCTTAATTAACAAGTATTTAAAAGCTAAGAGACGAAGTTTTAAAAATTGAGATAATTCAGTTGATTCTTGACTCTTTCATTCAGTTGTTAGAAATGAAGTTATCTGAGGAAGAGTAGGAGTACAGGGAGTATATGAGACAGTATAGGAAGTAACACCGAGATGGTATGGACATGTAATGAGGATAGAGAATAAGAGTATGCAAAAGAAAATGATGGAAATGAATGTAGGGAAAATACCACAAGGGAGACAAAGACAGCTAGGAGCAGATAAAAACAATTGAGCTAGAGAGAGGAGAAGAGTGGTGGAAGGGCAGAGCAAGATGGGGGGAGGGGGCATTTTATTTAACTGCCACAGATTGGAAACAATGATGATGTTTGGTCCTTATTCTCTTGGAAGCTTTACTAACTTTTAAAAAAAGACAATTTTAACAAGTAATACAAGTTGCTCTGGCTATTAAAGGCAATAGAAGGTGATCTAGATAACTTATACCATGACTTTTCTCATTTATTTCTCATCAATCTTTTATTCTTCACACAATTTCACATCAGAAATTACACACAAATTCAATATTTTTGCATATGTCCCTTTATCAGACTTAGAACAACAAAAGATCAAATCTAAATTATAGGGGTGGTCGGGAAGCAAGTATTTGTATCGGGCGGGCATTACAAAATTACACTCGGGCACGGGCATATTCTGGCGGGCATTTCATTTCGCAAACAACTTTGTCACAGGCCTATTAAATTTCAAATTACAAGTTAAAACAGTCACAAAATGCAAAGTGGTCGTTTCTAATTTAATGTTCATTTGATGCATAGTTTTCAATCCATATCCCAACCAATCTGGCTTGTAATAATAGCTTAAAGAAATGTAAATAAAACTAATTGGAATTAAGTTTTTGCAAGCATAGGGTCTAAAAATCTCAATGTGTAAATGTTGAATTGTTTATGTTGTTGGCATTGACAGAGAAAATTAAATCGTAGGAATCTTGATTTCACTATGTTGTAGACTTGTAACCTGTGAGAAACATTATTGTGGTTTTGTTGAAACCACACATAATAAATAACGATTTAATAAAGAAATAATATCTTTGTTTAATATCAGTTGAATTGAAATAATTAAACTATGGCTATCAGTTAAAAACTATATTTTTCAAACTTTGAATTATAGGTTAGTGCTAACTACCTACCAATTTCTTTGAGATTCCCAATCGAAATATGGGCCTAAAATATACTCGCCCGACATTCCAGGATTTTTAGATGCCCAATTTATTGCTTGGAATTTTGGGTGCCCGACCACTCCCACTAAATTACATTCAAATTTACATCTGTTATCTAACATTGGAAGCTCACATTGTTGTTGGATGGCCAATTTAACAGCAGGTTTCCAAACTATCGCTATCCAAGGTGAAGTGGATACATTAAAATAAACAAATTTAAATACTCTTTTCATAATATTTTAATTCAAATTTTCATCTCACATGTTGCTGTGGTACATAGTCTTAGGCGTCACTCTCACAATAGTAAGATTATGTTAACATGGTAAAATAGTCAAAAATTCCTGACTACAAATCAAAAGGTCCATGGTTCAATCTCTGGCATTTTTAGAATTTTTCTGTTAAGCAGTGTGTCTTAAACGGAGTCATAGTCACTCTTGTGAGGACAAATAAGGTGCTACTTTATAATAATTAAGTAGCAGCTTCCGTATAGAAAACTGAAATTAACGGCCAGAGAGAGTGTTATGCCGACCATATGACACCCTCTATCCACAAATGTTGGCACTCTCATCGCTAAAAGTGGAGGCCGCTTTGTCGGTATAACTTGTTTCAAAGTTCACCCCTTGGAGTTGTTTTTTTTATCTCCTTTTAATTCTAAATGATTTGATAAATGTTGGCATCGATTCGCAGGAAAGCTGCCCAGAAATGGCATCCAGACAACTTCCGTGGAGAAGAGAAGAAGATTGCCGAGAAAAAGTTCATTGACGTTGCAGCAGCTAAGGAAGTATTGACAGACCCAGGTAAGTCTCATCTTTCTTGTGTCCTTTGTGGAGGGAGGGGTTCTTATTTCTGTTACTGTGATGTCTCGACCATTTCTACCCGAGCGCTATCAATATGTAATTGTTTTGATACTCACTTTAACCATAATCCAGCCTAATCTTTTATTCCAAAATTTTGAGCAGGTTTATAATATAGTATCAAGATCTATAATAAGTACATTCTCATTTTATATGTAGATTGTCTTTGAATATACAAAAAAACAAATTTGTGTCCAAAATTTATTCTATTTTACTATATTTGCTAGGTAGCTGATAAAATATATCAGGATTGCCCAAGTCCCGGTCTTGTTATAAAAAATACTTTAAAATCCTGTATATTATTTTTACAAAATTATTAACTACACAAGACCAGTCTTCTATAAAACTACTATTCTCGTCGTTAAAGAGATTTTCTCTAATTGCAACCACTTTATTCAAATTAATTTCTCCTTTCTCGCATCATAATGGGCCAATGTATGAATCAAGATTTTTATTACTAGCCTCCAAAAAAGACTGAATATCCGTGAAAATATTCAATTACTCTGTGATTTATTCTATAACTTTAAAATCCATAAAAACAACACAGCCCTTGTGTATCAATAGTGACAGATACAGCATGATTTGACATATAAATACTTGAAAGTAGATATATTATCTTTTCTGTAAAATATTTATAAAGCCCTTCCTGTAGTCCATCCATCAATTTGATTCTGGGACCAATAATGAAAGATGGCGTACATAAGATAGTAGAGGAAGCAAGACTGAGATTTTATGGTCATGTAATGAGGATGTTGGAGTACATGAGATAGTAGAGGAAGCAAGACTGAGATGGTATGGTCATGTAATGAGGATGTTGGAGTACATAAGATAGTAGAGGAAGCAAGACTGAGATTTTATGGTCATGAGGATGTTGGAGTACATGAGTTAATAAGGGGGTGTGAAGTCCACTTTTTCAATTAAAAGCGGACTTGAATTGAATATATGAAATATTCTCGAAACCAAATTGAAGTTCGAATACTTTCTTTCGGTTGTTTTATGCTTAAAAAAATATATTATTATTAGTACCGCGTCTTACTACCCTTTCGGTTCCAAGAAAAAGATGAACAGAGTAGTTAACAGAAATGTTGTGGTGATAGGAGAAGAAAGGATACATTTAAAGAAAGAATTGTTTGCGAGGAAAGATAGCACAGTCATTTTAATTAACTGAGCCGGCCGTTGATGTTTGCTTCCAGAGAAGAGGCAGCAGTTTGACAGGGGAGAAGACCCATTGGACCCCGAGTCCCAGCAAGGAGGTCAAGGCTTCAACCCTTTCCAACACCAACACTTCCACAACAGCCCTTTCCAATTCAAGTTCCACTTCAACTGATGCTGCCGCCAGCGTGTCGGTGGTGATCATCAGAACTTCCCGCTGAGACCATTTCGAGCTCTGCGTGTTTCGTGGCTCACAAGTTCTAGGGAAAAATTCCCAGGTTCCTTTTTCTGATTTTAAGGGCCTTGTTGAAAACTTGGTTTCCTATCGGTCCACTTTAACTATTAGGTAGAGGTGTGCAAGTATTCAAAACTTTTGACTTCAAATCAAGTTTCATTAGTTGTTCCAACTTGAATAGAAGGTTTTCATAAAGCTCTAAAAATCCTATTGCTCTAATATTTTTAATTGCATCACAAACATTCCGAATTTAATTGATTTGATTTTAATTCCAGGATTATATTTCTCAGAAAAGAGATTTCCTCAATATTTTCTTTTGTCTGGTTTAAAAATATACATAACTGGAAGGACTATATTAAATTTTATTTCAAAATTTAAATTTGTGTGAGCATAATATATTCTTTTAAAAATTATGTTTGTATTTATGGCTTATGAATGAATTTATTAAAAAATATTCTTTGTTTTAACCCAAACCCTATTCAAATTTGACTTGAACTGAAAAACACCTTCTTGCACACCCTTATTATAAAGTATTGTACACAGCCATCTTTTCATTCGGTAAAGGAACCTTTATCTTCGCCATACTTTTGATATGTGTAACTCTTCTTCTAAGAGTATGTTCACTTTAATTATTGATCAAAACTGATCTTTAAATATTATTTATTCTTCAAATTATCGACTTTCTATTGCAGAAAAATGATGCTATCAGCATTAATTGAAAAATATTTTAATAACAAAGTGAGTTGACTTGGTATTCTCAATTTACATTTATATGTTCTAATCTATCATCAAAATGGTCAGTTGTCTATTTATAACTACATATCTTATAAGTTTAGTTTATCTTAGAGAAAACAAAAGTCCACAGCTAAATCCAAAATTTATTACCAATCTCGGTACTTTTAATCATGTACTTCAAAAGTTTACTATGTGCGATATTTAATTTATTTTAGAGACACTGCACCACTGTGTCGTTCACATAATGGCTACTTTTACACGACGTGTGCTAACTCTGCGCAACCAAAATATAACATTTCGAGGTGAATGGTGTAATAGCACTTTGGTATTCCTTAGTGCAGGTGTGTCAGACTTGTTTGATTGTAAGGCTAAGATTAAAAGCTTAAAACATTTAAGTGGTTACATTTGGGGAAAAACAAATCTATACTGTCATTAACTAAGGTAAAAATAATTCCAACTTACCATCTTATTATTATTGATAGAAAAGAGTAGAGCCTACGAAATAAAACTAACCTATATCTTGTTTTATCACAAATTTGAAACCTTTGATTTGCAAATTAATGTCCACGCTACAATTTTAAATCTAATGCCAAAGTCACATTTTTAGTTGTTGTCAAATGTGTGTTCACAAATCGAGATCTCTTGGATGTTTGGTTTTATTTCAGGATAGAAAACAATTGCTAGTTAACATATATGTGCTGCCAAACAATGCACATATTGGGTGTGTAAATTCAACTATTTTTGGGGATTGATCCATCCCCAAAGAAAGATAACAAATTTGGTACTCAAACTTATGCCACAATTTCCCAAATAGCACCAATTTTGGTTTATATTAAGTGGAATAGCCAGTACATTTAACCATAGTGATACTGGAGTAGAACTCGTTTAGCTAGAACATACAAACATATTTTTAAAGGTAGACCTTCATTGTCACAGACAGTTTCATCAGGTTAAGAGAGTCGACTGATGCTCTTGTTTGGATTATTCCAAGTTAGCAAAATTTGATATTTCCTCTGCGTTTATAATAGTAAGAATTGGTTTGTATTGCGTGATGGTTGGTTATAATGTCCGTAGTTCACATGAAATCACTGCGAGCTAAGACACCTGTATTAAGGCGTAGCAGTTGTTATTTCAATCAAAGAATCTTCAATTGTCAGTTCATCACTGTTAAAAGATATTCTAAAAAGAAAAACTTTCAGGGAACATTTTGTTTAGTATGATTAAGGTGCAATCTTTATTTATACTTTAATCACTGTCTATGTTAAGTCATTTAACTCTTGTTTATGTCATTAATTGATGCTCTTAATACCCAACAGGTTGTGATAATTTGTTCTAACAACTCGTAATTTCTTTAATGTGCCTATAAAATGATTATGGCGGGCAGTATCTGGTATCAATAGAGTAAGTTACTGCAAAGGCTTGTAGAAGATAGTTTCCAATTTGAAAGATATTTTCAGGGAAAAGGTAATGAGTGGATATGTCACTAATCCTGTTTTTCTTGATTCCAAGTTCTTAATATTTACAAATTCAATATTTTTGCATGCAACCTCAAATTACAACTTATTTTTATATGTATTTAAATATTTATTGGCTTCAACTTAGATTCAAAAGTAAAATTCTGGACTTGATAATTATAAAGCTTTGCCAAAAATAGTAGCCTTAAAATAAAACACACATTTATGTTAATTTTAATTTTTTCCATTTTCTGCTGTTATTTCCTTGACAAATTAGTGTTTGTATAGTAAAAATCCAAACTAATTAAATTCAGCTTACATTAAGTGATAATAAACTAATTTACCGCTTTAAGACAGAGTATATTAATTTATGTTTGAAATATATCATTTTAAAAATTACATTTACCACCTAAAATTGCATAGTTATGCAAAGTATAATATTTTTATCTGACATAAAACTTTTTTTATATTCAAACTTCTATTTGGTTTCAAAAAATCTCATATTATTTGATTCGACTCTTAAAATGGACTTAGCAAATCTTTATTAAATAGTAAAAAATAATTTAAACAAAACATCAGCTTTTGATCTGGACAAGGTTATTACATCACTTAAGATTATGTTGAGTGCATTTATAATTTGCAGGGGAACTGCAAACTGCAATAAAACTAAATCATCTTAAACTTTTTCCAGCCTGTGGCCTGTATCAGTTTATTAAAATGCCTCCATCTTCCTCTATCCTTCAACCATTCTTCCTCCTTTAATTGTTTCCATTCTGGGTGACCCGGTAGTCTAGCGGTAAGGTGTCAGACTTCTGTGCTGGGATTCCGGGGTTCAATCCTTCGTCCCGACACAGATTTATCTGATTGACAAACCCTTCCTTCACCTCTGACAGGACGTGTATTAATCACAACTTGTGAATGGGTGGAATGTCAGGCCTCCCACCGTGGTTCGGATCCCACGTTAAACTGTAGGTCCTCCATTTCATCTCACAATCGCCCTACCATTACACATTTAGCACAAGTGTGTATAACCCTAACGGGTAGTAAGACGCGGTGCTAATAATGCATAGAAATGTTTCCGTTCTTCTCCTCTCACTTGCACACTTTCTGTTATCTGCTCCTCCAGTTTCTATCTTAGTCTCCCTTGCAATTTTTTCTTACATACTTCATCTCCATAATTTTATTTGGTATTGTCTCATTACATGTCCATTCTTGCGTCCTCTGCTCTCTCATGTACTCCTTGTACCTCCACTCTTTCCCGAATAACTTGTTTCCTAATCTTGTTTCTCCTCGAGGCAGCTAACATTCTCCTCCACTTTCCTAGTCTCTCTAACATTCAATGTCCATGTTTCTGTTGCATGTGTGACGATGGGTACAAAGTATGCCCTGTACAATAGTACCTTACACTCCAAGGGCACCTCTCTTCTCCATAGCAGGTCTCTTACGCACCTATAGAACAAATCTCCCTGCTGTCCTCTTCTCAATAGATCCTCTCTACTTCCACCTTTCACCTCAATCAGGCTACCAAGATATTTTACGTTCTGTACTTATCTCAGGTCTACTCCATCCAACCTTATAACTTTATTAGGCCTTGCCCTCTTCTTTGTCATTACTATCACTTCACACTTTGCCATGCTAATTTCATTCCACACTCCTTTACTTCCTCATTAAATTCTTGTAGTTGTTCCTGTACTTCCTCTTCCCTTTCTCCTCATACCATCAAGTCATCAACAAACATCATGGCTTTCATGCTTCCCTCTCCGTGTTTTCTTACTGCCTCTTTGTTCATGACCATTTCTATTACCATTACAAATAGTAAAGGTGAACTAATAATGTTTACTATGAATAATAATACAATTCTAAATATTGGGGTTTTGTTTTAATGTCATTGCTTTCATTTCCTAACATCCAATATAAGTATCATAAATAGCGATATGAATATTAATTTTCTAATTTTTCAATACCAGCAAAAATCAAATGCTAGTAATAAAACCTTTAGAAAACAAACTTGACTTCATTGATAAGAAAAATATATCTAAACAATTTTTGGTATGGGTATTTTAAAGTCTCGTCTACATATGTATGTAAGCTTCTTATCAATATTTGTCCTTGGTCACATAATATATTTTCCTCTATTGGGAAAATATATTGTGAAAGCCTATCTTATGATTATGGCGATAATATAAAATGTATTTATGTATAATAAATCAGGGTCTGTGACTTTTTTTAAAAAAAATTTTGGAACATTGCAATTTAACTGGTACCCATTTATGAAAATAAGTTGGTTGTGTGCATTTGCAAATTGCTACATTATTTGAGCAGACAGTTCCTTTCTAATGCATCTAAAGTTTATATGCTTGGAAATGTACATCGGACACTGAGAGATAGATAAACATGCCACTTTTCAAATGATGAGCTTTGATTTAGATATGATTAATATAGCTCAGAGGTAGGAATGTTACGTTCCCCTTAAAATTACTCATGAACCCATGGGGGTACACACACCACAGTTTGGGTAACACCAATTTTGACCTATCAAACTCATAAAGATAGGATTATTAAGGTGAATTTCTTAAAAAGGGACAAACTTTAACCTAAAAAAGAAAATATTTTTAACCACTTTGATAAAATAGTTGACGTGGTGGATAGTTTTGGGTGATTGTGTTGCTCATTGTTTGGTGACATAAACCTTAAGTCCCCTTATTTCTCTACTCATGTGGGCCATTATTTAACTTCCTATTTATGACGGTTTTTCCGCTTTCCTTTCTGACTCTCTTCGTGTCCACTTTCCGGTGCTAGCCGTCGTCAAGTCCAGGTGCCGGTATATTCAAAACTCTTATTTTTCTAACAAATATAATTTCAACCTATGATTCGGTTCTAGTGTGATTTTTGTTTCCAAATGTTTTGGCCGTGTAGTTTAATTTTTAGTTTTTAAATTGTACAAAAACTGCATATTTTGTGTGTGTGTGTTTGTGGCCCGTTGTGTTTGGGAAGACTTTTGCAAACTAGTCCGAAGTAAATACTGTATTTATAATGTGAAATATAAGTCCAAGATATATGAATGTTTGGTCATTTTTTTTATTATCTATATACATATGTGTACGTCTGTGATGAAAGAATGTCTCGTTTCTTGTATCATGTATATAGTATTATTATTGCACTTTGTTGAATAAAAATATGTTTCAAAAATGTTGTTTTATATAGAAGTGTAATAAGCATTTTTTTATTTAAGCCCTTAGTATGTTTTTACATGCCTTCTCCTTTCTCCTACCCTTGATTCCACGTATTGGCCTGCTACGCACCTACAGATGTACCTATGGGGTTTGCCTGTGTAAGTGCACCTGTCTTGTATATCTGAACTTGTAGATGAGAAAACTGTGCGGTTATTTTGGCCCGCACAAATGGTTGGATCAAACAGGACATCTCTTTCTATATACCTACATTGGAACAAACTATGTAGGCATACCGGAGCATGCGTACTTACATACACTGACGACTCTGTTGAATTGTTGCCACTGCCATGTTGTTCATTCTTGTGAAATTTGTATGCGATGAGGGTAGTGTCACAGTGGTCATCAGGAGTGTATTGAAGAGATTAATGACATTAATAAAAAAAGAATAAAGGCTAAGACCACCATGATCAATCCAAAAGATAATATCAGTATTTCAAACTGGTCGAAAAACTAAAGGGGATAGATCTCATTACCAACAAAGAAATGTTTGTACAGAAAATGCACAACTATATGAAGGAACTCGGTAAGGTCAAGTTATCATACAAGACAGAAATAGGAAAGGACGACACTTACTTGCCTAAATTGTGCTGCTTCAATCTCCTCGATTTTTAAATGACCAAGCAACACCAAGATCATCTCTCTCCTAAATAAAATAGTCAGTGATGAGGTAAGTAGAGTAAAACATTAACCTAATCAAATGTTGTTTACTTATGTATATAATATGTTGAAGCAAATTTTACAGTTAAACAGTTACAACAAACTAATTAATAATTGTATCTTGCCATGAATCTTTTTCTTCATTCATAAATGAATCGGTGAATTCATCTCCAACTATTTTTCGGTATTATTTGTGATGTAGTCAGGGTTTCTTGGATCCAATCTTTTCCTATTTAAATCTCTTGTATTAAAGCTTCATGTAGTTCCACCATCTTCTGTGTTTTTATAGTAAAAACATATGAGAAGCGAGTAAACACTAGGTCGATACCAATGTCATTCCAATACTCTACAATACGCAACTTGCTTGACATAGCTACCAAATCAATGTTTTTGTTTTGTGTTTGGAATATTAGAACCGGAAGTGATAATACCAAAAACTTTAACACCGACTGTCTTATATGGGAAATGCGGTAGTAATATACTTTTTTACCTTGAGAATAAACATTTGGCCGTGTAATCGGTTGGTTTCATCGTGGACTTTCTCAAAGGATACTTATTATCGGCGAGAAATACATAAGGTTGAGTTCTACAACTTTTTCTGATGGAGTTTTTTCTTTTTTCAGGTGGAATGCTTGAAAGAATTTAGCATTGTGAAGAACACCTCAGTCTGAAACACTGATACGTACACTGAAATTGCACATGTAGAGTTGATATTTCGTGTTAATCTTAGCTGGTAGAACCATGCTGTGTCGACCTTTGTAATTATAAAAATGTGACCCGTTTTTACTTGGATCATGTTGCTGTGTTTTCCGTCCATGACACCGAGCCATGAGGAAATTTGCAACACTTTATAGCTTCATATTTGTGGCTCTGTAATAGAGTCAGATACATTCTGGTGAGGACATATTAACTGTACTTGAATAAAGAAGTAGCCTCTTCGGTTTATAAAACCGAGATTGATGGCCAAAGGGCTCATGCTGACAACATTACACCCTCTATCAGCAAATGTTGGCACTATTATCGCTAATAGCGACGGCCACCGAGTCGATACAGCTCACACCGTGGGATTAAATCTTTCATGGGCCCGGATCCACCGATACTTTTTAAACATAAAAAAAAATATTTTATAACATATTTTGTAAAAGAACATTAATATGAAGTGGAACACCATTCTCTACACACAGTGAATTATACAATTCGTTATACAGTATTAAGGTCCCAAGAGGATTCATTACTAGCGCTTTAGACGCCACTGACTGAATGGAGAATCTGACATGGGCCAGCCCCGTCGACCGGTGGGGGATATCTCTCAGTGTCATTCTACTGAGAACAAAACAATAGTTCATGGGGCCAGTCTGAGCGAGCCCTCGATTCGATAAAGATGGTTTATATATTGTTTTAGCGTATGCAGTATTTGTTAAAGGCCCAATAAGATGTAAGGTGACGAGTTAAATTAGATTATTTATTTTAAAAAAAACTCCTGTTTTTCTTTCGTTAAAACTACAAGAAAAGGTTGAAATTAAATGGTTAGGAGCACATCAGCCTAGTGACTTGACATTTATGCTGGTAAGTGGCAAGAAAAAAAAAACTTTTTCTAGTGCGTGGTTTGGTACACGATCATNCTTTTTCTAGTGCGTGGTTTGGTACACGATCATTATGGTTAACTATGAGTGATAGTTTGATTTTAATCGTTTATTATTTGGTTAGTACAAGTAAAATCATCAATTTCAAAACATGTGTTATTTTATTCTTTCTGTTCGTAGAATTGTTAAGTGATTTTAAAAAATAATCAAACTTAAATGAATCTAATTTAATATTTTAACACGTGGTGAGAAAAAAATCATTACCAGTAAGCTTTGACCTGGCCCGTGGCGGACTTTAGTTACAGGCCAGAGTGTTAAATGTGGCAACTCATGTAGTGACGTCATGAGGCATAGCAATCTGCAGAATTGTGTGAATATTTACAGTTTTCTTCATTTAAAAACTGATGAGTCACTTTGAACGATACTGACAGTTAAGATAAATATTTTTACGTATATCATTAAACAAAAATATTTCAGAGGCTGAAAAATACGACAAATAAACTTGAAAATTGTAAAATCACACATTTCTAGCAGACGATTTCCGCACGTCCATCACAGGCTCTGCCTTAAAATGTGAGTGATGAATTACCCTGGAACGTGGTGTAACTAGTCATCCTTCTCCGCTGTTCTTGAGCTAGCCCCAACGTTGAGCGCCCTTTTTGTAACTAGTCATCTCAGCCATCCGCT